>NBNE01000128.1:0-38444 GCA_002215365.1 Phytophthora megakarya
GAAGCATGGATGTACGTGGCTTATAGAGCCAGTGATGGTTGCTATGGTGGATATATTGTGGTGACGTTCGTGGCGGCGGTGTTGGTGCATGGTCCGCGGGAAGTTATTGGAGCTCGTCGACGAGACGTGCGTCGACGAGTGGCGGAAGATCGATGCGGTGCGGACGACCTGTGATGCCCATCACCCTGAGGCAACTTGTGGACGAGTGTCGAACGTCTAGCGCGGTGCAATTGTTGAAGGCTCTTTTTATGACTGGGTTGAAACTTCGGTGGCTAACAGAGCTTCGAGCAGGGAGTGGACACGGAAGCGTAGGACTCGTCTAGCGTTGCAAGAAGTTTGGTTTCAGTTTCGGATTTGCTTCGTCGAGCACAAGTTAAAACACACAAACAAGTTAATTTTTATTTTTCGTCTTTAGGGTTCCGATCGTCTAGCATTTACGTAGGCTCTATATACTAGTCCAACAGCCGAAGGTACCACGTACGGTCCTTAGGCGAGGTAGATCCGTGACACCAGCGTCAGCGAGGCCAACATTATCTTACTAGAGCCGACCGGCATCCCGAGCCACGCTATAAAACAGCCTGGGGGCGATATATGGAAGTGGAAATAACAAGGCGTTTATCATCACAACGGGATTTGATGTTCGCTGCTTTCACAACTTGCCGGCATGTATTTTGAGGGAGGGCATCGCAAACACGGTCTAAAGATGTGAAGAGAGATCTTGTTTTAACCACGTACAGATTTGTCCAACGTCTTATGGTTTTAACGAGGTCTTGTGAACAGCAAGTGCAGCATGTTTTCAAACAATAGATGCAATGGGCAAGTGTGACGTTCACCAATATTTACAACAAACCTGCAGTTGTTACTTGCATCCAACCGCAACGAATTGAAATAGAAGATAGTTGCAGGTCGAATGGGACACCTAATTAGTTCATTGGTGTATTCTGAGAACCTCAGCGGTCTAAATGAAGACCGAGGACGAACGAGGAAGTTGTTGTTGGACACAACGTCGCACTCGAAAATCTGCTCGATTCTAGCTCCAGCTGCACTGTTCCAATTGTTGGACCTGGCACATTTTCGAGGTGGTAATTACTGATGAACACTTCAAATGTCCTCCAGCCAAAGTTCACGAATTCTACTACTAGCACTCATTTGCCTCGGCTAACATTAGAGCTTTCACCCACTGTCTTTACAGCAGCATGGATCTTCATCGTGATTTTTCACACTGCCTGCACCACGTTTCTCATTTGCGTTGCCGTAACCTACTGGTTTCTCACAACTGGAACTATGCCATTCTACGTATCAGATTATTCGCTCACGGGTACTCAGAACTACCATTTCTATGGATTTATGTTCGGTCTGGTCGGTGGCATCCACGGTGTTCGGGTGATTCATATTATAGTCTTGTCCATCCGATCTCGACAACTCACGCTTCAGTCGGAAACTAGCACGATTCCGAATTTTGTGATCACCCGGATGATGACTAGCCGCTCTGGAAAGAGCCGAGATCCTCTGAACCAGCCGCTTTCGCCAATTTCTCGAGTGGGGCACACGTGGAATACGTTTTTCTCGCGGAAAGGGATTTTCGGTGTTGAAAGTGAACATTTTTCAACAGTTTTCGCGATCCGTGAAGTGTTGGAAGCAACCTCACAAACTTATCAAGCTTATCGAGCGAGTATTTTACTGCCACGTGCTGAACTAAACTCGTTGATCGTCGGATTGCTTATCGCTAATTGCTGGTCTACGGCAGGTACCGAGTATTTTCTGTGCAGGTCGCCAGCTCTTGAACGAGTTGCCACGTTGACCTATGACGCCTTGATAAGCTTCGGGATCATGACTATCGTGCCTTTAATGGTGTTTATTCCGTACGTTGAGGGATTCGACATCCCAAATAAATTATTCAAAAACGCAGATTTCCTGTATGATCCAGTAGCGATTACCAAGTTGGTTTTGGAGAACCGACTTATATTTTCTTCGGGATTACTTGATTTCAGCACCAAACTAATCCCACAGCTCAGTATTATTCTCTCGCTGATAACTGTGAGCGAGTTGCTCAGCCGTGGAGAAGCTCGAGTCATTCCTGTTGCCCAAAGGATCGAATCGGTACCTGTCAAGTCAAAAGTAATAAGTGCTGAAGCTGAAGTACCAAATGTCTCCAAGAAAATTCATCTAGATTCTCAGTATCCGGCGCAGTGGGCTAGCTTCCGAGCTTTCCGTAAGTGGAAGGATGTCATCGCGATTGCTGTATTTATTATATGGGGATCAATCGTGCTTCTACTGCATTCGATGGCTGCATACCGAGCAGCAAATTACGATGTTGTTGGTTGTCGAGCTGAAACTCGACCTTGGTTTTCTAATGGGAAAGAGCCTTGTTCAAGCTTGGTGTACGATTGTCAAGCTCTCAACACTGTGTCACCAAACACAAGTTCCTTCGACAAGATGGACAGTGCTGCATTGTCAACTCTTGCCATCGTCCACTGTCCGGAGCTGCACATGCCTCCAGATATTCAACGGTTTAGCAATCTCGTCATGATCCAAATCTACAACTCAACTATTGTGCGATGGGATGCTGATAGCGCCATATCTGCCACTACCCACGCGCATCTTCTCTCCGTGTTAGTAGGGAAAACGAATATGACTGAGTTCCCTGAAGGCCTTTTGCAGCCTTTGCCTGTGACCATGATGTCAGTACAGTTTTCGGAGACCAACCTCTCTCGACTTCCAGACGATTTATATCTTCGATGGCATTTTCTAGTCGCAGTTGTGTTTGAGAACAGTCTCCTGACGGAAATCCCGTACCAAACTTTCTTCATGCCGGTGTACATTTTATCGTTCATGGGAAATCGCATTGAATCGGTTCCGACGTTGGCCATGATGCCTCCGGGGATGATCATACCTGAACTTCGGTTGGAGAGCAATCCTTTGACAGAGCTACCTGCGGCTCTCATGGATCCTACAGCAATGATCATGTCTCTTAATATACAAAACACGTCCGTGACGAATATACCGGAGTGGGTAAAAGCACAAACGATGGTCGTATGGGCAAATGAAACTCCATTTTGCGCAGGACCCATGACGGATTCAACACTCGCATCCAAAGTGATGTGCGTTCATCGCCCTCCAGGATCCGACAATCTTTTCCCGATGCACTTGTTTGAGGAACTCTACCCGTTCCATACAGTTGATAAACAAATTCAAGAAGTGTAAGCACATTTTCACCAGAGATAGGAAAAAATAATTGTGATTCCATAATAAATGGATTTTCCAATATTAATTTTTATTATTACTACCGTATCTCACAGAAGGAATACGTAAGGGCGTGGTTGCGTCTTTCGTGTTGCGGGGTTAGTGTCGAATTTGGTGATAAAAACAGGATGCCAACTTCAGGCTGATTGGACAATATCTTTCCCTTCGTGTCGACCCGAGACACGAACGCAAAAACAGGCAGAAAGAACTTCCTCCCTCCTTAAGAAGGATTCCAACATGGAGCTCGAAGAAGAAGCAGCGGTTCTTGCCGCTGTCAGCGCTACTGTTGCAGCTACGGTGACTATTGTTTCCTCTGTCGCCAAGAACGACAAGTTTTACACTCTTACTCTCCCTGGACATGATATCGATGCTATGCTCGCTAACACGGTGTACGACAAGTGGTTTCAAGTCAATCTTCACTTCACACAGAGAAGTTTTCGGTTGCTTTGCAAATTACTTCAACCCCTTCAAACTAGGCGGTGTAGTGCCTTCGTCAGACACTCTTTTACAAAGCGAGTTGCCGTGACGTTATACTACTTGAACTCTATGGGTGGATATCGCGAGGCGGCGCAGACATTTGGTGTTTCGAAGAGTTGGGCTGTCACCGCCGTCAATGCGATGCTGGGTGCTATCGCAGACGATTACCAGCGTTTTATTTTCCTACCAACCACAGTTGCAGAATGGGCTTCCGTGCAGACTGGGTTTCAACAACGTGCAGGAGTGCCTCTCGTATGTGCAGCTGTAGACGGAACGCTAATTGAAGTAGCACGATTCGCAGACTTTGAAGGCTGGTATTGCAGGAAAGGCTACCCTGCAGTAAATTTACAAGCTGTAATTGATCATGCTCAACGGTTTATTTCGTTTGATCTCCGGCCGGGTTCGTGGAGCGACAAAAAAATCTGGGCTGCTTCAGATTTTGGGCGACGCATCGACGAGATTTTGCCATCAGGGGGATTCATTTTGGGGGATGCTGGTTACACTTTATCGAACACAGTATTGACTCCTTATGATTCAGGCAATCATAGCCTTGATTTGAACTGTTGCCAGCGAAACTACAATTTTAAGCACAGCCAGACAAGAATTGTGGTGGAATGCGCTTTTGCAACTTGGAAAAATCGATTTCGAATACTTCGAAGGCCTCAAGAGGCCAAAAACGTGTGTAACATGAGCGCTACGATCGTGGCAAGTATGATTCTCCATAACATCGCCATTGACATCCGTGACACGACGCCACTTCCTGACCCGATGGTTGACATCACAGAGGACGAAGACGTTTTAGGTTTCGCTAGTATTGATGGCACCGAATCTAAGACACAGCAAGAGCGAGAACGACGTCAGAGAGGAATAGCACTTCGAAATGATATAGCTGATTATCTACAAATATAAATTACCTCTCCGTTTCGCGGTGCTTCAATACTTCGATCAATGCCTGGATACTCTCCGTCTGCTTCGACAGCTGATGTTGTTGGTTTTCAATTGCAGTAGTTAGTTTTGCAATATCAGTCGCCACTGTGTTTCTGGCAGCTAGTGAATCCCCGATGTGGCGCATTCCTTCCGAGAGCGAAGACAGCCCTTTCGACAAAATATATTTTTTAGTAAAAAAATGAATGTAGCCATGAAGAAATTACATTATCTCACCTGTCGAAATTGCGGTGGCTGTCGTGTGTTTAGAACCTGTATTGTCCTTTGCCCTTCCATCGCCTTCCTCATCGCCTACGCCTTCAATGTCTGAACTCGTTCCACCGGTGCTCGTCTGAAGATGGCGGCCATTTGCATCGTCAAAAAGTGGCTCCGCATCCATTCCTACTGAGTTACCCCAGTAGTGTAGCATCAGCTCGAGGTTACGGGGACTCGTACGTGGGCGTTCCGTCTCATTGCCCGTGCGGCGCTGGTCACTTTTGTATTCAGCCCATTGTCGCTTCAGCGCTTTCATCTGATAAACAAGGCAATATTTAGATAGAGATTTATATCAAGCAACTGCAAATTTACCTTGTCTTGACACTGCTTGCTTGTGACGCCAACCCCACGCCTCTTTCCAAGCTCCTTTGCGACAGCAATCCAGCCACGCGCGACGTCGTGTTTGTTTCGCATATTAGCGAATTGTCTTCTGAGCTCGTTGTACCTGCTCACAATAATACTTAGATAAAGAATATCAATGTATACTTCAAGAAGAAAATGATAATACCTCAGGTAGAATAGCTTCTCAACAAGGTCAAGTGTCCAGGTTATTGACCCCGAAGGCTCTGGATGGGTTGTAGTTGAGTAGGATGAGTTAGACATGCTTACATCTCCACTGCTTGCAACAGGGCGAGTATCAGGAGGTATGTCTGTACGAGAACTGTTGAGTGATGGAGCTCCATTGCCATATGAAGGTTCCGTGTCGTGTTGTGCGGGTTCCGCATTGCTCAAAGCTGGAGTTGGTGGATTTTCTTGAGCTAGCATTATGCTTATGATCGTCGGCGACACCGCCAGCTTCACTGGCGCCTTCAGGGCCTTGATGTGAAGATTCTGGCACAGCAGGAGGGAGTGACAGCATTCTCCGCCATACACTGCAAATTTGTGTGTACTACGCAATTTAAACGAAACACTAACACGAATGAAAGAAACAGAATCATAGGGTAGGGGAACTCAAGAGGAAAATCACTAACACGAGACACGAAAGACGCAACCACGCCCTAAAGGGTTAAAAATTCTTTAAAAAAATACATGTACTGGGATAAGAACGAAGGGGATTACATGTATATTCGTGTCCGGGACAAGCCCGCACCATATCAGTATTGGATGCACGTATCCGTAATTACCGGTCTATTTTGATGGGTTTGTTCTGTGGTAGGCAATTCCAGTATTTTGCGTATTGATTATGTTTTCATCATATCTTAAAACGTGATTGACGATTTGGGTGTTCATAATTCAATTAGGAAAAAAACTTGATACGTCAAACCGATCTACATTTCCAGATTTCGGTGGAATTGACAAAAACGTTAATAAGTGATACTCCATTATATATTACAACAGTCGGGTTGCGCACGAAGAAGCTCTGAAATTTATAACGTGGCATTAATATTTTCAGCTGCGTATAATTGATCGCATGTTAGCACCAAAACGTTTAAACACGCTGGTTTCTTGAGTGCCGATCAAAGACCTTTCTGATTGTATTTTTGGAACATCTTCTACGCCTGCTGCGCAGCCGCATCATCTACTCTTGTTGTTGTTGTTGAAAGTTGATAGTACAACCGCGCAATATTGATCTGTTCAAATTTACAGATATATTTCGTACTTATTATGTCATTCATGCGATATCCACTCCTTTTCCATTGGCTACTGTAGTAGATTTCAGACTTAGCTGAGGTGGACGACACAGGCGGATCGTGTTAATCCCACAGAAAATGGATAGACGAAAATAGGATCCAGTATTAGGTGAGGCGCAGTAATATGTGGGTACAGCCTTGTTTCTGTACAACAAAAAGAGTGAACCGTCTGACTGTTGTCTAGTCGCGCGGTAAATAACATAAGTGAGTGTGTTATATGACGATATTTCATAAAGCCTTAAGCATATAGCGAATCAAATCGCTACTGCGAGACATGTACTTTACAAAACAGAAGCGCTTATGTGTTTGAGAATTGAAATAAAACGGACAACTGAATTTCTGAAATATAGAATCAGATGTAGTGTCGAGTGTCGTCATCCAAAATTTAGCTTTTTGTGTATTTTTGGTATTTTTGGTACTGTACAGAAAATTATAAACAAACATATACATGTTGAAGTCACAGCAAAGATCTCTTCGAGACCCACACGTCTACAACCGCTCACTCTCCTGCTGTAGTTAAATGGTGCTGTAGACGAAGTACCTTGTACAGGTATCGCATTCTCATGTATCCTCCCGCGTTGTAGAGGTCATCGTATCAGTAATCGCCCCAGTTTATGGTGTCTGCTCGGAAGAGCAGCAGCTCTAACACCACTAGGCACCACAATCCGCATGAAGAGGCATCTTTCTGAGTACATCCAACGATTGCTTCGTATCCGTCAACTGCAGCATCGGCTCTACTACGCTGCGCACCTCTGCCTTCAACACCTTGTAGTGACTGTTTAGTTGCATTGGGTCAAACACGTAACATCTCTTGGCGTGGATGTCGACCAGAAACGCATCCCAGTGATGGCCAAGGTTAATCACACTGATGATGTTCTTGATACCAGGGTCGGCAGCTCCGTAGGCCTTGATAACTCTCACCTTCTGCTCCATCAAGTCGAAATCATGAAACCGGGGTTTACGATACCAACAGCTTGGTACGTCACCAGAAACTCCACCTTGTCAATCCACTCAACGGTCGCTTCCACCAATTCTAAATTATTTCTGGCCAGTACAACCCCTTCCATTAACTTGAGCTGGTCGTAGGTAGCGCAACCGTATTCGCCCCATCGTCCTAACAGGCCTCGATACTGCTTTTGATCGATGGCTAGAATAGCCTCACGAATCTTATCTAGATGGGGTATCCCCTTGATCACCGGAACAGGCTGGTCGACATTGAATCCTCGTATCTCCAACACCCCATACGGCTCAGCGTTTGGCAACTCGATTTTATCCACGATCGGCTTCGTCGTGCTCCAGCTATACGGACCGGTAAGGATTTCCATGCGTGAAAGCTTTACGGCCCGTATCTTCCTTCCTTCGCTAGTCTGTGGTCGTATCCCAGTGTTTCATGAATGTCTTGTAGAGAAGATTATCCTTGTCACTTTCTAACGTAGCGAGCAGCGCCTTTTTCAAGTAGTCATATTCATGTTGCGACTCGGCGTTCACTAGACCTTTCATTCTCGCCTTGAGCTGTTTCATCTCTGTCTTTCCAAGACCACCCAAACGCGAGCACTGTTTTTAAAGCCACGTTTCAACATGCCAACGACACAGCAGCTGAGTTGCATTAGGCCAGGCTTCATGAAGCACCTGTTTTTCGTGCAGTGCCTTGTCGGTCATCACAACTCTAATGTCAGACTATCCGGGATGGTTCCTCTTGAATACCGAAACAGCAAGGGCCAAGTTGGCTTTCTCCTCCGTGTGAACGAGCGCATGTTGAACGTATTGGCCCTGCAGAAAACAGAAAAACACAGTAAAATAAATTAATACCGTGTATTCAAGAAATTGTCTTCTTCTGTCACTTCGTACCAGTCCAAACACATCGTGTACAGCGAAACGGAAGAGTTTGTACCCGTTGACATTGGTGTCGTGCGTCGCGTCCACAAGGACGACCTCTGGAAAAGCAGTAAACAGTCGCTTCTGTCTGGCGGACTGGAAGGTGACAACACGGACTATGTTGTTCTCGCTGTCAACGATAAATTCAGCAGTGTTGCCTGGCGTGGCTTCAATAAATTCGTGCAGCACAGCGAGCGCGCGTTCAGCATCCACGCTCCCACCACAGAACTTTTGTTTCGATTCTTGGATCGTGTTGTGAATGTCACGTAGAGTAGTACGCTTACCTGTAAAACAAAACCGTAGCACGGAGTCACCAAAAATACACCAAAAATGATCCCAACATTCCACGACGCCAACTCGCACAAGAGCTTTCGTAGAAAGCCCGCTTCAGACCGTGATTGGTTGATTTTGCACCCCGCGTCCTAGTGACGGGATCGCTCTTCGGACCGTCCTAGCCCTCGGCCATCCTATTATAACCTGGCTGGGGGTTTCCGGGTTATCCTAAATTAGGATCCCATATCTTATTTAACCGAGTCCTCGGTCAGGTCCGGAATGATGATGAGTTCGTACCTACGTGAACCCTCTATCTGAAGATGTCGGTAGAGAGAGTCAGCTGGGAATTGTCCCACAGGATCTGTTTACACTTGATTTTATTATAGGAGTAGGACTCATCGGTAGATGAGCTGTAGAGAGGCTCTTAGAGTCTCATATTATACAGTAATAAAAACAGTTCTCCCCCACAGCTAACAAGGGTCAAGTCCGTCTTCGGTAAGTCTAGCTAGCTTATCTTAGGGCCAGGACACACCTGGTTGTGTGGATGCCTGTTGATAGACCCGAAGTACATTGAACCAAGGGTCTGTCTGCTTGGTAAGGCCAAGAGGAGAGTGTGGCAGTGTATAGAACGTTAGCGAAAGCTCGTTCAGTGTGTATTTGTGTGGACATAGGGTTATCACATACACTAAACTTCCTACCGAGGATTCCCTCGGTGCCCCTGTACTAGGTTTGGGAAAACCGGCACCCTTATTCGGACGGACTGGAGTGGGTTTGTGCGAGAGCGCTAAATATACTTCCTAGTCCTCGTTCATGGCTAGGTAGGTTCCTTAAGGGTTGTCCGAAGGCAACCTGGGGTACACAGAGGCTAATCCAACCCGGTGTAAGTGATCGTTCCTGGACTTCAGGTTTAGATCCACCAAATCACTAACCCTTGCGGGAAAGTGTGTGTTGTTGGTAGGAACTCACCCGAACGTGAGAATTCTATCGTGTCCTACACGACACTCCGTGAGTGCGTGATCAGGTGCCCCGCTTGCGTTTACCACCAAATGATACCCTTCTCCGCTTGGCCGTAGCTTCACACGCACATTCACGCGCGCTGTACACCCTTTAGATCGTACTGTAGTATGTTCCCTTTGAGCACTACTTTTCTGTTCGTGCGGCATAGCATGCGTACAATGGTAGGTCCTGCTGTAATAACCCCACGATTCAGGAAGCAGTGTACGTCGCGCGCGTCGATGCCCTTCTCGTCGGTTTCTTCTGCTTTGACATTTTTCTTGAGCTCTGACAACCTGTTTGCTTCGAGCAGTGATGGATGTACTCGTACAACAGGAGAAGTGCTGATAGATACTCTCCTCGAACTTATGAAAGGCGTCGTGGAATTTATCCCACGATTCACAAAATAATGGAAATCCCTCCAAGAAGCCGCCATGAACTGAAGCTCCAACTCGCATTGTAGAAACCGCTGTCATCTCTACAAGTGAGCTTCCTTTTGTCACCTTCAGTTTCGGGTTCGATTTTCTGTGTGAGTTCTGTTTGCCTTCGGAATCTGCGTCAACTGATGCTGTTTCGGAAAACCCCACCGAGTCTTGTCCTTCTTCGTAGTCTTTGTCATCGCTATCTCCATGCGATTGAAGTTCATCTTCTTCATCAGGCTGTTGGAACACTTCTGCTATCGCATCTGCATGAGCGTGGATTTTAGTTGCCGTACGCGCTTGCTTAGAGAGCATTTTCTGTGTTGGCGTCCGACTTTGGTGTAATGAAGTTTTGGTTTCTTCGTTGTGGACAATAGAATTCGTGTCTTCTGCGTCACCGTCATCACCACCGTCGTTCTGCAGGTCCCCCGCAGCTTCAGCCGCTAGTGTAGGTGTCGGTGCGCATCATCGCTGCGTGTGTCATCGCGAAAGCCTCCAATTAATCCAAAGCCTTGGTCCAACTCGGCCAGCATGTCTTCAAGATGATCACTATCTACCGACGGGGATCCAGGTTGATGTGCTGCGCGTAGAGCCTTGAGCATGTCTGCTTCCCAACGGACACCATCATCTACGGCAGATGCACGCGCGCGTGTAGCCTCCTCGTGCCGCGCATGCGAGGGGAAACGGTCGCCATACAACCTCTCTAGCTTCTTTTCCTACTCCGCTGTGAGTTTCTTCCCACCGTGGCGCACCGGCGACCGAACAGGGGGAGACGTCTTGAGGAGGGTCCAGTGTCTTCCTGCGCAAGCCGGATTTTGGTGCAAATCTGGACGCGTTTAGCTTCGGCCTGCTGCTGACGTGTAAGCGTCGGTGCTGCGCGTGTCATCTTCTTGCGCGACTTACTGTGTCCGGATATGCGGGTAGTTCTTCTTCGGGTAGCTGCAGGAACAGAAGACACGTTCAGCGATTGATTCTTATAGACTTGTACGAAGCAAAAACGCAGGAGATGCACCATCGAGACGTGCGGGGGTTGTCCCTCTGGAGGCGCGGGGGATGATGTGCTAATGAGGGTTGTTAGCGGACGACAAAATCCAAAAATTTTAAACTGAACTGAAAATAATATAACGAAGTTGTTTTTCACCTGCTCAAATGCTTAGCTGCGTGATAACATATGTTGCTGTGCTATTCTGTTTATTTTCAAAGATACCGGAAGTCCACCAAAGCAAACCGAAAATGCTGTTTTCGTGGTGAGTTATTTCGGTTGGATTAGCATACTGCGACATAGGCAACATCGCAGTTATTTATTAAGATAAATGAGCATTAGATTTCAGAGAACAAATTAGACTCTTTCATTTTTCAAACCTTTTAAACAAGGATATGGTATTTTTAAACGCGTCCGGTAGGATCACCAAATGTTTTGCATAGCCAGTCCATTCTTCACCAGCTGTGTCACATACCAGTTTTGTTTGAACTCCAAATAGATTGTTTTTTGTTGGTGTCTGGTAAAATACTCGTACTAAGTACGTGTTTAAAATGTTGAGCAGGTCACGAGAGTAAATGGATATGTGTTTATTTCTGGAAAAACGGGGTTTGCTGACGCAATATCGATATATTTCGCAGTTAACTGCGTATTTTGCAGTGATGTTGCCACATCACGTAAACAATTCAAGGGTTGGGGAAATCATCAAACAACCTGATTGGTAGTAACTAGCTGGGGTGATGTGCTGGTTGAACTTCTGTCAAGGTGGGCGTATTGATCCCCTTAATGGCCATTTTGCTTCAGCATTCTCCAAAACGCATCAAAGGGATCAAAGTGCACTCTCTGACCACGAAAGAGTTAAAACCATGTAGTGCTATGAATATGATGCATTCAGGTGCAGTAGTGAATTATGTGTAACGTAGGACGCCTCGTAGTGCTAATAATATGATGCATTCAAGGTGCAGTAGTGTAGAATACGTAATGAGGAATCATACTGCTCAAACGACAAAAACATGTATTAGATGAACTTAGGCTTCTGTTGTAACATCAGAGTTTCTGCAGAAGATACCTTTGCCGGTAAAAAACAGGTAGCGGAAGCGTAGATAGGCGATGTGCTCTCTGGAAACGGAAGGAACAGGAATACCGCGCATCATGAACTCGAAAAATAACAACACTAGAGGCCCGCAGTTGTTGATGTCTTCTTGCTTGGGAGCCCGCTGCCTGGACCGTTCAGAGTTAGGAGTGTAGTCATCAAAGTAAAGATCTAAAGCCTTGTCAATGCGTTTGTAGTAAAATGTTGTTTGCATTGGATCAAACACCACCGTTCTTTCTTTTGCATAGTCGAATACCGCTCCAGACCAATGTCCACCCAAGTACATCGGTACCAAAACCAACCGGTTGCCACTATGAAACGGTGAGCGCGCAATGGCTTGGCGCTTGATTTCTTCGTTGGTCACGGTTGCATAAGTGGATTTACGCATCCAATCCGACTCTGCCCTTGTGCATCTTGTTCTTGATCTATGAGATGGCTCATTACGAGTTTCATGCACGAATCATCCAACCATTCTGATCGACGAAAGAATGCCACCTCAGGAACCGCAACGCGACCAAAGCGTGTGTCAAGTTTTAACTTCAAATGGACGGTCTCTAACCGTTTTGAACAGGCTTCCAAGTCCACAGTGGTCCAGTTGTTTAGTGGAGACGGTAGGAAAATTCGAGAGAACTTGAAAACCCTCATCGAATCACAAAGATAACTGACATCTGCCAGCGCCGACATCTCGTCATTCCAATCTCGCATTGTATTTAGGTTCTTTTCCGTGAATGCCCCAAACTTCTTAATGGTCACGCCCAGCATGCGCGAATGATCTTCCGTAGGAAGCGACTTACGATAAGTTTCGATTCCAGCAATAAATTTTGTCACACAAGGCTTCGGAAATACAATTTTGACTTTTCTGTTGATCTTTGTTTCCTTGTAAGCACCACAATATTGACTGCATTCCACGATGGATCCATACGGCTCAAACAGGCATCGCATCTGTCACATTAAAGTAGCATTCGAATGTCTTGCGGACGAGAGCCAAGCATTTGACTGGTACAAGCGTCCCTTGAACAAGAGCAATTGCTTCCGCAACGGATTTCTCCATTCTAAGCTTCTTCGCCTCTCGAACTTGCTTTCGGCGTAATTTAGGTCGGCCCTTGCTTTTACTGCCTTACTTATGATAACGTTAGCGTCATTGTCCTCGACACTTGACGTACTATGTTCAGGACGGCTCTCAGCAATTGGTTCGAGCCGTTTCTTTTTCAGTTTAGTGTCCTTCACGAACTGGTTTGTGGTTCTCATCAATAGGTTGGTTTTACTTTCGCTCTGGCTTGGTTCTTCAGACCGGTTAACCTCTGTCACCGTTTGTTTTGTGACTTTCACCAACTGTTTTGTGATTTGAACAGACTGACTGGGCGCAGTCTGTACCTGGTTCGCCTCGTCAATAGTAGAAGTTAGACTGGACTTTACCGACTGGCTGGTGTTCGTCACGATCTGGCTTGTGTTTTTGGTTTGTACTCCTCACCAACAATTGATCGACGTCACAATCGGAAGAATCTTCGTTTTCCAATCGACTGACTATTCGATTCGTTTCTTCGAGGACGGGGTTCGACTGACTCGTCTTCTACGACACACGCATCTTTTGCGTAGGTTGTTCATAATCATCGTTGGATCCATTTTCACAAATATCGTCCGAGTCGGCATCATCTTTGTCGGAGTTGTCCGGCTCCTGAATAGTGTTCGAAGGCTCTTTAGGGATTTTAGAAGCGGATTGTCTGGAAGATATTGTCGGCACAAAACCTTCCTTAACGACGCCTCCAAACTCACGTAAGGCTTCGGCCATAGAAATAAAAACTGTTGTTCCTTGAGAGCTCATTGCCTCCACGACAACTGCGGCAATATCCATCACAGTCATCCACTTTGCTGACCCATTCAAAACTGCGTCTTTAACCGCGAACCTTGGGCGCGAAACGCCGAACACGAAATATCGTCATCAGATTCTTCTTCCTCGGGACGATTTTGGTCGGACAGCAACAACCATCGTAGGTGAAGGTAATTGACAGGAATCACTTTCTTTTTGTTCATTTCACAGCGCACAAACATCGTATGATGACAGGTAGCATAGTCCTCATGAAAAAGTACGAACACGAGAATGTCTGAGTGATGACATAGTAAATGATGATGTTAGCGATATATCACCTAAACAAGTTCCATGTTTACCTTACCGAAGCTTATATGATGTACTCTTTACCGGTTGTGTGAGACGGCATCGGGATTATCCCGTCCTGTAGCCACCGGTCCTCATACGGTAATTTCCCACCTTTGAAGAGATTATACTACTTTTGAATAAGGTCAAAAGCATACGGACTCGCCAAATTCGCTAATTGAAGCAACATTTCGTCGACTCCGTGGTAATGTCGCGAATCAATTACGTTGAATTGTGATGCATATTCCAATTAGGCTGTAATTTGCAGAAATACCAAGGTTTCAACGCATATTTCAGGATCTTTTTGGGTTTGGCAGCGGCATTTCACAAGCTCGTCCACGACACCGAGCATATCAGGGTCAGTGACGCGTCGGTTAGCGGGGAAGTTCTCGTAGACTGCCCGACGTAGCTGGTGAATGTGTGTGCGTTTATGGTTCGTAACACGTATTCACCAAGTAACTGAATCTAGACATAGGGACAGTGTAGCTGACATCGTGACTCCACAACCAATACTGTCCGCTTCGCTGTCCATCTCCGCGAGGCTTCGTGGCCCAACCGTGCGTGCAGAGTAGTTTCTTGTTGTAATCAAGAAAACTTTCTGGAATTATCTCTCGCTCACGCCACCTTTTCTTGTCCCTGATTTTAACGTTGCGCGCTTTTGCGTCCGTGGTGGACCGAACGCGATAGAGCTGCGCAGTTTGTGCTTCGTACGACTGCAAGTTATCAAAGAAAGCCTCCCAAGAATCATGCCGTTCCTGGAACGACGGCGCAGTATCGCGGACTTCGTCCGCTTCACTGTCCGATAAGTCGGGGCCGAACAGGACCGTGCCGATGCTCGCTTGAGCATCTTTGTTGCTTGTGTCGCTCATGCAGGGAGAAAAACGCGCGGGGACCGACAGGGGCGAGTGGAAGAGGGTCAGCAGGAAGTCGGGCCGCGTGGCGTCGCATCGAGGAGGGGATTCTGGAATGAAGAGCTGGGAGAGGATCCGCAAATCAAGTTATGAAAAACCAAAATATAGAGACTTTTGTAATTTATCCGATGAAAAATACCGACCGAAATATTTTTTGGTACTCACTCGATACATCTCAACGTCCCGGCTATGCATTTTGGTTGGTGATCGGACTCATCCCTTTTTTAAAATCAAACCATTTGTGTGATCCCCGGTAGCTCCGAACTGAATTAAAAAATTCAGAAAATAATTTTCAGAGAATTTTTGCTAAAAGCAATCCCTGTCCACAAACAACCGAATTGCCATATTTAGCATTTGGGACCAAGACCTACGACTATGACAGCGACCAATGGAGATGTGGCGCTCTCGTTCAGCGCCGACATGTACAAGAAGCTGTTCCCGGCGGAATACATGCGCAAGTGTCTGAGTAATAAGGTGCGGCCGGACTCGCGCACAATCGAGGCGTCGCGTGCCGTGCAGCTGCAAACGAACGTGGTGCAGACGGCAGCCAGCTCCAGCCTCGTCAAACTCGGCAAGACGTCGGTGCTGACGGCCATCAAGTTGGCGGTGGGGACACCAGCAGTTGCC
The DNA here is from genome assembly GCA_002215365.1 of Phytophthora megakarya. NCBI lineage: Eukaryota > Oomycota > Peronosporomycetes > Peronosporales > Peronosporaceae > Phytophthora > Phytophthora megakarya. Next base: position 15,874 of record NBNE01000128.1, read on the forward strand.
ACGCCAGATCAAGGAGAAATGGGTGCGTGGTACATGTGATGTGGCGGTGCAGGCGCCTAACATGTCGGACAGCTATTCAGGTGCACTTGTCGCCGCTGTGCTCGAGCCGATTTACAGTGGGCCGACCGTCGGAGGAAGCGCAGAGTATCGGCAGCCAGCTCACGAGGATTGTCGTCGGGTGCGTATCTCTGCCGTAATGGTCGGAGGGTTGCGAGGCTCACTGTTGGTGCTACCTCGACAGATCGCGTGTGGTGGAGATGGAGAGTTTGAGCATTGTTAAGGGCCAGTCGGCGTGGAAGCTCATGGTGGACGTCTACTGCGTGGATCACGACGGCAATGTGCTGGACGCTGCACTCACGTCGATCATGGCGGCGCTCCGAACGTTGAGGCTGCCGCCCACATCCGTGAATGAAGCAGACAACATCGTCTCCATTGCGCCAGGTTCGTCACCATTGCACCACGAGTCTTGCAAGTTGCACGGATCACTAACGTTGTCGCTTCCTTCTGCAGATGGAGACGCCACGCTGCTGCGCGTGGAGCACGGCGCCTACGCGACCTCGTTCGCCGTGGTGAACGACGTGGTGTTGATCGATCCGACACGCGACGAAGAGGACCAGGCCAGCGCCATCTTCAGCCTTTCGTACAGCACCAGCGGCCAGCTCTGTGGCGTCCACAAGGCGGGCGGCTCCATCGTAGCGCCTCATGTGATGCAGCAGTGCATGCTGATCGCCAAGCAGAAGACCGAGACGCTGGCTGCGCTGGTGTCGGCCCTGTGATCATCGATATCCTCTCCATGTGGGAGGTACCGAATTAGTGAAACTATACAAATGCCAGCACAGCGGCCCTGCATACCTGCTTCAAATTGCGCTCAATTCTTTGTCACTCGTAGAAAAGATCCCGGGTCATGGCTCTGAACGAGGGCACGCCGCTGTGGCAGTCGCCGGCCAGCTCCGTGACGTCCGTGGCCGGATCGACCGTGCGCGAGGGCCACGTCGCGTCTGTGTGGGCCTCGAGACGCGTCGGCTTGAGCGTTACGCCGCGTATGATCCGCATGGCGACCGTCACGGGACTACTGCTGGCTATGGCCGTCTACATCATTGGCAGCGTGGCAATCGACGTGAGAGTAGAGACGCTGAAGAACAGTCGCGTGCCAGACGACAGCGTCGAGTTCCTTCCGGGCTTCGGAGCTCCATTGGAGAAGCAGGTGCGTCGCGTTCGTGTCTGTGGCTTGTGTTAATCGTGCCGAGACTCATCGTTCTGTGTGGTATATACTATAATACAATGTGTGTGAACAGTATGCGGGTCTGGTCGGAGTGAACAGCGTCAACGCAGGAAAGCTCTTCTACTGGTTCTTCGAGACGCGCGCGCCCATGCAAATCGACGAGCGAACGCCGCTGCTGCTCTGGCTCAACGGCGGACCTGGTGCGTCATCGATGACAGGACTGCTAACTGAGATGGGCCCGTACCGACTCACCAAGGAGCGGAAGCTGATTCCACATGTACATTCGTGGACAAACATTGGGCACATGCTGTTCTTCGACCAACCCGTCGGAACGGGTTACTCCTCCGTACGTGATGACGTTGGGCACGTGAATTCGCAGGAAGAAGTGGCAGAACAACTTTATCGCGGGCTACAAGGATTCTTCAGACGCCATCCGGAGTACAAGCACAACCCGCTGTATGTGTGCGGCGAGTCTTACGCTGGCAAGTATGTCCCTTCAATAGCGCACTATATCCACGTCAAGAACAGCGGCTCACCTGACAAGGACGATGTGATGATCAACTTGGCAGGGGTAGCCATTGGCAATGGAGACATGTGGCCTGTACTCCAGACTCGTTCGGTCCCAGATTTTGCCATTGCTCTGGGACTCATCGATTCTCAGCAGTACGAAGACGCGAACGCGCAGATCAGTGTATGCGAGGAACTGCACCGGCAAGGGCGCGATGTCGACGCTTTTCAAGTTTGTCAAGCTGTCACCCAGAAGATTTATGAGGCGGCCGGGAACCCGTTTATTTATGACATCCGGCAATCTGGGAACACCTTCACAGACTTGAGTGCGAGGCTATCGAGCTACTTTAATGATGACGCAGTGCGTCGAGCACTGAATGTGCCTCCTGGAACGTCATGGATGTCTGTGGACGGATCTGCGTACGGCACGTCATCGTCTGCGCCAGCTCTAGTGCGTCACCTGCAGCAGGACGAGATGCTGGACGTCCCCATCGATGTTTTCCGCGACCTGCTGGACAACTACAAGTTCCTGTTCTACGCTGGCAACATGGACGGCTCGGTGTGCAACAATCTGGGCGTAGGACGCATCATCGACCGACTGGCCTGGACAGACACAGCCCAGTATCGCGTGGCCAAGCGGCAGCCGTGGACGGTGGACGGACAGGTAGCGGGCCTGGCCAAGTCTGCAGGAAACATGAGCTACGTGGTGGTGCTGAACTCGGGCCACCTCGTACCCACCGACCAGCCGGAGGCTTCGTTAGACATGATGCGACGCTTCGTCAACAACGAGCCCTTTGTGCCGCTCTCTCCGTAGTCACATGTCCTCCTACAAGGCCACGTACAACAACTAGATAATCCTTGCGTTTTGTCGGGCAAGGAACAGCTCATACAGCACCCAACAAGTAAATAAGGCGACATGGACTGTAGTATTGGCTTGTTATACGGTGTTGGTAGTGCTGTTACCATCTACACGACAACCGTCCACTCGCGGATGGAGTAGGACGTCACGAGGTCGTTCAGCACATAGGGGTCGTCCTTGGCAAAGTCCTCGACGAGCTGCTTGTCCGCCACGTTGAAGACGAAGACGCCAGCGTCCGGTGGGTTCACGAGGGCACCACCCATGACGACGTGGCCGTCCTTCTTGAGGCTCACAGCGCGCTCCAGGTGCTCGGCGCGGAAGGGGCCGCGACGATCCAGGATGTCACTCACGTACTCGTAGCGCAGGATGTAGAACTTCTTCTCGGCGGTCGACATGGCGCGAGAGAGCGACGACAACGGAGAGCGGGCGGCTTGGCGAATACTGCGTGCGAGCATCTTTGACCTGGATACGAATTTATGTGCATGTGGTGTGTGCGTTATGTTCGGATGGTGTAGAGTCTACACTGTAACATTACTTGCAAGTGCCATGAGTGCCAGAGCTGAAGCGCTGCGTCTGTATCGGGCGATCTACCGGGTGCGTCGGGCTTTGGTGAATACTTCGAAGTAGATGGAGAAGACGCAGATCTCACTGGCTGGTGTTGCGGCAGGCGGCTGGGAAGATGCCGACGCGGGATCGCGCCCACTACGTGCGCCGTCGACTGCGTCACGAATACGACGAGACTCGACAAGAGACCGACCCGAAGCGAATCTCGTGCGTGACTGCCGTTTGTACAATTCTGACGTCGCATTGAGTTGTAATGGGGTCGTCCACCCACAGGTTCCTGCTTCAACTTGCTGAGACTCAGTTGGAGACGGTGGAAGTGCAGGCGCAGCATCTGACGTCAACGTTCTCGAGCCCGGACTACCATCGCACGTAGACCACGATGGGATGGGGATAAGAGATCATTGCAATGCTTACTGCTGTTAGTACATGTACATCTCGTTGATAACGTTACAAGCGGTTGTCAACCCACACCTTCCGACGATTGCTTTACTGGAGGTTCGCTTTAGCTCTCACCAGTCTTAAACGAACGATAGCAATACACGTGCGATGTTACAGTAGCGATGCCGAGACTTCATTTCTGTGCTGAGCCCAAGCCAAAAAGTGAAAGCATACGCAACATGGACACGCTGTTGTGCGTGACATGGCGGCATTAGCAATACTACCCACGCAGATCATCCTTATTTCCGGAGTACCGCGTCACACTGAGATCGTCGGCGGAGCAGTTGTCGATTCTGACGTTTCCGTCGTGGTAGATGAAGTCGTAGAAGCAGTCGTGGTGTCCGTTGCAGACGAAGCAGCCGAAGTTGATGAAGCGGTGGATGTGGTGGTAGTGCCAGTCGTAGCAGTATACGCGAGACGTCGTCGTTGTGTTCGCAATTACCGACGATGTTGTGGACGCAGCAGTTGATACCGCGGTGGAGGTCGTGGCGGACGAAGCAGAGGACGGCGATGTCACGCGTGGCTGTGGTGGAGTTCGTGGTGAAGGTGGTGACAGTAAAATCGAGTGTACCACCCTGCGGCACGGATCTCTGAAGGCAGCACCGTTGGTCATGTCAGCATTGGGGAAATGTCCGCATAAGAGGCTGCAGTCGAGGAAGCCTCGCAATCGGTGGCGAAGTCGACGAATTAAAGAGCTGTCGTTGTCTGGAAGTCCGAACTCGTGCGAGAAGAGGGATCCGTTGGGGATGTAGTTGAGGTTGTCTTTCATGGCGCTGTCAACGTCGTCGATAATAGCGAGACTTCGCGGAAGAAATATTTGTAACGGAAAGTGAGAGCAGGTTGACTCGATCAATTGTTGTTGGTGTTGGTTTCCTGAGGCGCTTATCGTCAAATGCTATGTCGGTCGTCCGGGATACGTGCGGTATTTGCAACCTTAGCAATTATCTTGCATTAGACTGTGTGTTATCCTCTTCACTGAAGACTTCAGCCAGTGTCGTCGCAGGTTAGTCTTACAAATTGTACTTTAGGTAAGTTACAATGTAGACCAGTCCGTCGACAGGAGTCGAGGAGCTGGAGGCGGTATCAGTTGTCTTGACTATATGTATGACAGGTTTCACGATGCGGGAAACCAGTGCTAGTCTAGCACTGCTACTGTAGATGCCTTCCTCAACTCCCGCTGGCTCACCTACATTCTACTTTTCTCTGGCAAACTCCATGGTCTCCCACTGACCCACTGGCCCAGTGACTGGGAGACGCCTGAGATAACAAAGGTATGTACCGGTAGTGCGTTTTACAAGTCGTCGACATCAGGTTTAGTAGCGATATCATTATATTTTGCATCCGTATAAGAAAATTTTACTTGCTATTTCTTTGTGATAGCAACTTGGGTTTCGTATTGCACCACCAGAATACAGACAAATTAGCGTGCACTATATATTACATTACTAGCGCGTGTAAACCGTTTTGATGCAATTTCGGAAAGGATTACCGCATCCTCGCGCGGTCTCTGCAACGTTTGTCACAGCTGGACCGCTGGATACACAATATTACTGTAAAGCGACCTGGCTCAGGTCTTGACAACAACAATTTTTTGAATAGGTTGCGTGGACGCGCTCACAGCATATTGTGCGCGGACAAAGACAACAGAATGCTGTTACAGCATAACCACGGGGAAGAGCTTGTTGTTTGGTAATATAATAGCAACTTGCTACAGCATCGAATAGCTCCGGCATTACATCATGTTTGTTGTCATGGTAGGATAGGTGGCGATTGGCCAGCGGCCAGGAAGGTAGCTTACCACATAAAGGAGTTCGGGGTAATCGAGAAGCAGATGCATTGTGTACGAACCACACATCGAATCATCGCGATACAGTAATATACTCGCACGAGCTCGGACATCCAGACAATGACAGCTCGCAGTTCCACCGATATCGTGGCTGCCTGGACTGCAGCCTCCTGTGCGGACATTTACCTCAACTCTGGCATGACCAACGGTGTTGCCTTCGGAGATTCGTGCTGCATCTAGTCACAGGGTGATACACCCGGCTTTACTGTCACCGCTTCATCAACTTCGACTGCTTCTTCGTACGACTTCATCTGCCACGACGGACACGTGCTCCGTCGACAGTATCGAACCCTATCGGTGAAGTGTTTGTCATGAAAAATTTCGCGCTTAATAATAAATAATCCCCTGCACTTGGTTCCCAACGTCGTAAGTTACGACATCTTCTTTTCGCGTGCTGGACTTCATACAGCGCGACGAGTATGTTTTGGTGTCTTGTATAGAAAGCATTGAAGTCTAGAGTTGTTGTTTAGCGAAAAAATCTCCTACGAATCGTCGAAAGCAGGAATGCTTCGAGTCGAAGTTCGACAGGCTTCAAGTCATCTCGGAATCTGCCAAATCGTCGTCCATTATCAAGCTGTGAGGCGTTCCAGGCATGCCAGCTGACTGCAGCGAACGAACTTGTCAACAACGGTTGTACAGACACGATGTCCGACACTGGTACAGCACAGAACCTACCGGTATACTTACCGGAAGTCTTACGTGTAGAACTTACCAATTCTATAGTCAAGCTGCAGATCCCAAACCCGTATGAATTCATGAAGAATCCCCTATTGCACAGAGCACCATGAACTGTATCCTACATACTTCGGTTTAACTAATGTAAAGGTCTCTCCTTCAGCAAGCGTGCTGTCGTGGACTCAAGCCGATGAGTACGCTGGTCAATCTCAAGAGCATTCTTGCGTAAACGTGAATTTAATCGCTCTAATAAATTTTAGTCCGTTGGTATCCGTTCACAATACCATAATAGAGAGGGGTTCTACCTCAGTGTCATAGTACATGTATTTGCTGATGCATTTGTCATGGTCGCTGTTAAACTGCAGAACTTCGGCCCGGTGCTGTTGTTTCAAATACTTGTTTGTGCCAAACCGATCCAAATCAATAACAGTTCAAATATTCACGCTGCGATTTGCTGCTTGGTCACATCTACAGGTATTATACACCCTTGCGCTTTTGACCCGCGGATTCTGACGGTGCACGCGAGCAAAGCGATGCCCCGTTGAAGTCCCCACGACAGCACGACGGACAACATTGCTTCGTCTTCCGCCCTTGCAGCTGTATTCTCGAACCACCAAAATTGGTTGTCTCCATTTGAGACCCGAATGGTGAGCTCCTCTGGAAGAGAGGACTCCATCTACATGTATTAACACATATATTAATTAATACGCAGTGATTGACTACTTTCACACCGTCCGTGTATGTTTGGATTTGTTTGCTAGCTGTAATGTACTACAGGGACAACGTTGGGTATCGGATAAGGACATCCTATTCGTTCGGGGTCTTCAAGTTATTATTGGTTGTCCGCCTAAATGTAATTTACACGGGCGTAAACCACTTGAATTAAAAACTTACAGGTGTAGCAGCGACAAACATGCGAGCGCTCGCGATCTGCCTTCTTCTGGCGGTTCGTCGACGACGTTTACACAGAAAACACTTTGATCTTTTCAAGGCGATTTCAATGGGAACGACGACGCTGAAGCACTCGAAGCTCCAACATTCGGACGTTGGTGCCCCGTCACTTGATCCTAAAACCTCCAGCCCCTTGAAAATCCCATCGTGTTCGAGTTCCTAAACGACATGAAGCGAAGTCCCTCTGGCTGGTTGTCACTGGGTCCCATCCGACCGAGGATCTTTAGCAACACAAGCGGACTGACGATTTGGCTTTGCAGAACGACGCACGGCAAGTTTGGTGAAGCTAAAGACGCGTGCTGTTGTCCTTGCCATTCTGCAATTTGCTTCGCGCCTCACACAGTTCCAGCTCAGCTTGTTCAGACCCACACAGATAATTTACTATGAAGACATACGCTACTCTCGCTGCTTCCGCACTGATTGTGGCCACCACGATGGACTCGACCTCGGCCATGAAGTCGTACCTTGACGAGATCCCCAACGGCGCCACGTTCTCACAGGAACTTGGTCACCCTGGCAGCGACAGCTCCAAGTTCACCAAGTTCGGTACCGCTTTCGGTGGTGCTGACCACACTTGGTCCGCTGAGTTTTGCAAGGCCACGTTCCCTGGCGCTTCGATGACGAACGGCGAAGCTTTCGGCGACCCGTGTTGCACGTGGAAGAAGGGCGGCAAGCCGGACTTCACGGTGACTGCTTTCACAACGACGCCGGGCAAGGCTACAGTGTGCGCTTCGGGCGGTGGCGGCAGTGGAACTACTGGTGGCAGCGGCACCACTGGTGGTTCTGGTGCTGAGACTCCTGCCGCTGGCGGTTCTGGAGCTGAGACTCCTGCTGCTGGAGGCTCCGGGGCTGAGACGCCTGCCGCTGGTGGATCTGGTGAGACTCCTTCGACGAGCTCTGGTGAGGACACTTCTGCTTCGTCTGGAACGACGGACAGCTCTGCGGACCAGTCGGTGTCGCAGCAGGACCCTGCTACTGGCGGGTCGGCTGAGACCCCTTCGACTGGATCTGGTGGCTGGAGTACTCCCGAGACCCCTTCCACTGGATCTGGTGGCGAAATTCCTTCGACTGGTGGCTGGACTCCCCCTGCATCGGGCGGCGGCTGCGGTGTTCGTCGTGCTCGCAAGTTCCGTCACTAAGCGAACTCGCTTGCATTGGGGTCGGTTGTAGATCCATGGGTGTTGAGTGTCGTGAAACAGAGAGAATGGAGTCTCTAGTTGTTGTAATAGAAAGAACAATCATTTACGAGACTCTAGGCTTCACCACCTTAATCAAGGTACTACTTCGTAATAATGCAGTGACTTCATCGGTTAAATGTTTGTTTCCATTGTTGTATCGTGCAACTCGCGTCCGTGGGTGGTGGTGATGCCATTGATCATGTGCCACTGTCGTTTGCGATGACGATCATGACCACCATGGCAAAACACCCCTGCTACGGTACTACTTACTTTACTACTAGTAGTATACATGTAGTACAGTATAATCTGAGCGCTACCGGTAGTACATTTACTTCGATACCATTACTCTGCTTCGAGTATAACACTACACTACATTTACTGATGAAAACTCGCCATTCTACCTCGCAAAACACTGGCGGAGTTGTCCACCACTTAATGACGGAAGTTGTAGCTGCCCTTGCCATGACCCTTGCCGCCGCTACCCTTAACTCCGCAGCCTCCCGATGGAGCGGACGGTGCCGAAGGTGTGGCCGGGGCGTCCGTCGAAGCGGGCGCATCCGTGGCCGCAGGAGCGTCCGTCGTAGTGGGAGCGTCCGTCGTAGCAGGGGCGTCTGTCGTTGTCGGTGCTGTCGAACTTCCAGCGGATGACGAGGCGGTGGATGCAGCCGTCGATGCAGTGGTAGACGACGTTGAGCCCGACGCGCAGACAGTGGCCTTACCCGGTGTCGTCGTGAAAGCCGTCACAGTGAAATCGGCGGTTCCTCCCTTCTTCCACGTGCAGCATGGGTCTCCGAACGCGGCACCGTTAGTCATCGAAGCACCAGGGAACGTAGCCTTGCAAAAGTCAGCCGTCCATGAGTGTCCAGCATCGGCAAAGGACGTGGCAAAGTCCGTGTACTTTGAGCTGTCCTTGTCCGGGTGCCCGAGCTCCTGCGAGAATGAGCTGCCGTTCGGGAGCTCGTCCAGATACTTGGCGAGACCCATAGCGGAGTCAAAGGTGGCTGCGATGATGAGCGCGGTGGCGGTAAATGCAACGCTGGTCTTCATCGTGAGGAGTTGGTGTTGCGGATGAAAGGCAAATTGGGGAATGAATTTTACGTCGTTTGGTTTTGTCTACATGGGAACCTTTGGGTCACCCTCGACTACAACGGTGTCCAACATCAGGTCTTGAGGTGTTCGTGCAGCGCGACTGTCAGAGATGTTGTAAAGGCTCGATGGGTGAGTCTGCGACCATGTGGACGTCTCCATTGCAGGCATTATCAGCTCGGCCTAAACCAACGGAATCGGTTGAGGTCAGATGCATTCCGCCACGACATCTGGTCAGTCTGTCGACTGATAGAGTTTCCGTTCTGGTGGTCTGGCGTGAAATGGAGTTTCGATCGACAGCGCCGGCTGCTCGGTGCGGTACTCCATTGAACTCAGCAACTTCTATCCGATATCACTTCCAAGTTGAGAGCACCTGACCAGTTCTCTAGCGTTGCAGTCGCTCGTGATGGCATGAAAACGGTGGTGACGCCCATCAGCCGCAAAGGCGGTGCCGTCGAACCAGCCGCTGCCACTGAAAGTACGGCGACGATAGATGTAGCTTCAACGACCGCAAATATACGCCCTGCTCAACGTCAACGTTTCGGACGTCCGTGTTGCGCTGAACTCGGTACTGTCTTGAGCACGATTCCGTCGGTCTAGACGATAACCGTCCTGCATGAGGCCGGAACGGGTTGCCACTTTCGTGGAGCGAAAACTCCTGTGTTCAGCATGAACGTCCTTGAAAGTCTTTTTCAAGGCGGTGCATCTCCTTAGCCCCTAGATGCATTCATGGCGATCCGGTGAGCACGAAAGCAAGCGGTTGCGCCGATGTAGGCGTGCGCCAAGGTCAAGCGTGCAAAGAGCATTGCCCAAATCGCCGAAAAGAAGAAATTCTTCACCTGCCACCGCAGTACTATAAAGACCTGCGTTGTACATTCGCCGCCCTCACCATCACAGCTACTTTTGACTCGTCAAGTACCTGGACGAGCCCCCTAATGGTAGCTCGTTCTCAGAGGAGCTCGGGCATCCTGACAAGGATACTTCGAAGTACACGGATTTGCCACTGCTTTCGCTGCAGGTGGACACACCTGGAGACATTCCCGGATTCATCAATGACCGTTAACGGTGCAGCATTCGGAGACCCGTGTAGCACGTGGAAGGAGGGCGGTACCCCAGACCCCACTGTCACTGCGTTCGTGACGACACCGAGTACTTAAGTAAGGCCTCGATGTGTGATTCAACTACAAACAACGTCCACTGAACCAACCTCCCGGGGACAGGGGCACCATCGACTACTGTTCCTTGTACGGGTACCTCAGCAGCTTGGTCAGCTTCCACGGATACCCCGTCAACGACGGAGCCTCCCGTTGTCACCGACCCTCCTAGCCTGGTTCCAGGAGGTTGTGTGGCGAAGTCTGCCAGCTCTGCACACGCTAACCGTCGCTTCCGCCACTAGATATTGTCAGAAGAGAAGAAATACTAAGGTACGTGATCATGACACAACGGTCAAAATGATGAATTAAACTCTCCATATTGCTGTGTGATGCTTGTCGAACCCCTAAAGCCTTCGCAACGACATGATTAGTTTGAGAAGCAACATGCACAACTACAAAACGAACACCGTCAGTATGGATCTCAGTTTGTCTACTACTATTAGACAACACCTACTAGTACTACTTCGACAACGTTAAGAGACTTCATTCTCTCTTCTCTGTATAACGGCACACAACATTCACCGATCATCTCAAAAGTTGGCATCGCTTAGTGACGGAACTTGCGAGCACGACGAACCCCGCAACCACCACCCATGGCAGGGGGAGAACCGCCGGTCGAAGGTGTCTCGGGTGTCGCGGCAGAGCTGTCAGTTGTACCTGAGCTCTGCTCAGTGGAAGGCGTCTCGCCACCAGAACCCGTCGAAGGAGTCTCCGCGGAGGATCCACCAGCGGCTGGAGTCTCACCGGATCCGCCCGTGGCAGGAGTCTCAGCTCCAGAACCACCAGCGGCAGGAGTCTCAGCACCAGAACCACCAGTGGTGCCGCTGCCACCAGTAGTTCCACTGCCGCCACCGCCCGAAGCGCACACTGTAGCCTTGCCCGGCGTCGTTGTGAAAGCCGTCACCGTGAAGTCCGGCTTGCCGCCCTTCTTCCACGTGCAACACGGGTCACCGAAAGCTTCGCCGTTCGTCATCGAAGCGCCAGGGAACGTGGCCTTGCAAAACTCAGCGGACCAAGTGTGGTCAGCACCACCGAAAGCGGTACCGAACTTGGTGAACTTGGAGCTGTCGCTGCCAGGGTGACCAAGTTCCTGTGAGAACGTGGCGCCGTTGGGGATCTCGTCAAGGTACGACTTCATGGCCGAGGTCGAGTCCATCGTGGTGGCCACAATCAATGCAGAAGCAGCGAGAGTAGCGTATGTCTTCATAGAGGAAATTGTATGTTGTGCAATTGGAAGCTGTTTTGGTGGTCCGAGGTAAATTGCAGAATGACAACATAGAGCTCTCGAGTTTTTGCTGCTCGTGCTTTTGAGTTACGACTCGCGAGGGAAGAGCTACAAAGCCGAGTCTCCAACGCCGATGCTGCTACTACGGATCCTTTGTCGGATGGTGACTTGCCTACAAGTTGTAAGTTATAACCAGTCTGCAGGCCCTCCAGGCTGGAGTCCAGCAGGGTGTATCGCCTCAGACAATGAGGTTGCACCGCCAGTGCAGGCCCCTCAAGGATTCATTCACGATGGGGCCTTCAAGCGATGAGGCCTTTTGGCGGGGCTCTAACTTCCGGTTGTTGAGCTTGGAAGCTGACGTTCTCAAGGAGTCAACGTTACATTGAAGAAGAGCGTGACTGCGATGGACCACCAAAACCCAACTCCAATGACGAAAACAGCGTCAAGTGCACAATTTCTTGTTGGTACATGTACTTTGGAGTACAACAAACACATCGTACCCAGAATTCTTAATTAAAAGCAGCAGTAGATTATTTTAATATGAAAATAGTATAATAGATTAGACGTTAATCCAGTGTCTACTGGAGTGTCCTCATCACATGACTTTCAGATATGTAAGGACGGGCAGTCCACAGGATCCATTGTTTTTCCCCCTGCCCCTTTAATTTACTCCACTTAGGCAAAGTATAGTTTTCTGTGTCTCTCAGGTAGCTGCACCGTTCTTACTACTTGACAGTACTTCTACAGGAAAGACTACCGTACTTCACAAAAAATTCTGCGCCGAATCCGCCCAAATTATTTTGAAAGGTCACTATTTTTTTACACCAAGAAAACAATTTGAAACCCCATCTACATGTACCAACAAGTTTTGCATGCAATGGGTGCTTACTCCCTGATTACACGGGAGAAAATGAGGAGATTCCTGTTGTAAGATGCTTCAAACGCGGAGTGGGTAAATGTACAAGAGGCACAAATTAAGAGCAACTTTTTAAATTAAAAAGCAGAAACGCTTAGTAAGGAATGTGTATACGTTGCAATTAAATAGCTGAATCTTAACAAGAAGGCATGTCCTCGAGCTGAAAGTGCCATATAACTTAAGAATTTTTGCAATTCGTGATTTCGCCATAGCATTCCTTTTTTGAGGTACGGTAATGCCGTGTTTTACACGGGGAAGCACTGGGTTTTGTTTTACGTTCTTGCACCGGTTCAAAGACGTTATACAGACACACATTTATTGCGCCAGCTTCACAGCCGCAGTATAGGCGCTTTGAAGAGGCTTCTCTTTGGACGACATTCAGCCAAGTACATTACTTCGGCTCAGCGTAGTTTACTGATGGTGTTGCTGTGGCCGCCAAAGGCAACATCCATCTTATTATAAACAATCTTGTCTGGTTATATAATACTTATCTTGTCTGGTTATATAATACTAAGTATTTTTTTTTGGGTTTTGTTAGGTATATTGTGTTACTGCTCCAAATGAAGAGAACTCTAATATCCATTCTAGGTGGCTAGTTCATCCTCCCTAGTATCGTGCCTCCGCTTTAATCATCCTCCGACACTGCTCCTTTCAATTCCTCCATTTTTCTTCCCAGGGTGACCCACTGCTTGCAGTCATCGTCCATCCTGCTGAGCACACCGTCCTCCAGCCTGTTCCCCTCAGCAATTTGGAGCCAATTGACTTCCGCGCTTGCTCTGTTATCCATCGCGTAGTTAGCCAACCATTCGGCCATCTTGTTATGTTGTCTATAGTGGTGTGTCCAAGATTGTACTTCACACAAGTCTGCCAGCCTTCTCGTCAAACGGTACCAATGCAGTAGTCTCTTGGCTTTGGGTTGTTTCCTCCTTTGCAACATGCTTAGCACCATCGCGCTGTCACCCACCACATGCAGCCTCTTCCATTCCTGCTCCACCGCTCTGCTCAGACCTCGGTGAAGGCCTACTATTTCTGCTACGTTGTTGGTGGTCCCTTTGTTTGCCAACGATGTTGCAGCAGCCCACACCGGTCTCACTCTCCCATGAGCGTCCAAAACTTCCACAACAACGCTCCCGCTTCCTCCGGGTCCTGGGTTACCTCGTGACCCTCCGTCAAAGAATAATACTCTAGTCACTTCAACGTCCACTCGAACATCCCTCCACGCTACTTTTTGTGTCATCATCCTCAGGATGTGATTAACTACAGTGAGCCGTTGGTAAGAATTCGTCGTCAAGGGAAAGAGCCCTGCCCGATATCTCCTCAATGTTTCAAGTATTTGAGCCCTGGTGCGTCTCCTGCATTGCGCTAATTGTTCCGTAGCACCCAGGTCGGGATGGACTATATCAATTCGTCGTCTCCAGATAGCTGTTAATACAACCGAACACCCGATGGCCCACATCTCGTTGACTGTTTGCTGCAATTGGTCCCAAATTTCCAGCTTTTGATCCTTTGCCCACTCAGTGATCCACGTTGGCAAATACTCCATTTCCATGGAGAAAACTGCACGTATTGTTACCGGGTCCTCTCCTAACCCCAGTCTCGTGTGCGGGTACGAGAACCTCCACATATCCAGTAGATCTTCCCACAGCGCTGCCGCTGCTGGACATCTCCAAGCTAGGTGTTCTTCGCCACCGCATGCTGTCTCCATACACCCCTCTTCCAGACACTGGAAGCGGCCATCTCCTCCTGTCCATACTGTTAGATGTCTACACTTTAATCGAGTCCACGTCTGTGCCTGGTAGGCCGTTACCCCTTCAAGATTTTGAATTCTTTTTCATGTGAGCTCCTCGAGCGCGTTTGCGATCTCTGTATTGACTTGTTTCCATTTTTTCTGCGCCCTCCGCATCGCGATTTGTGCCTCCTGCTTCCGACGTCGATTGATAATATTCTTGTACTGTTTCCTGGACTGCGACCACCTACGGTTTCCTGTCCACAGCAGTCTCAGCTTGGTGGTCCACGGATGTGGGGAGATCCATACTTCTTCTTGCTTCACATTCAACGACGTAGCGACCACATTCTCCACTCCTGTGTGAAGTCCTTTGTCAACACGCGTCACACATAGTTCTTGCGTGCTGGAACCCCAGGAGTGTAGCACGGTATCGGATTGCCACTCCTCTGCCTGTGGATTTAGCTCGAAGATGTGATGCTTGTCAGATAGCCTGTGATGCACATCCAGCCAGTTATCCTGCCGACGAACCGCCCCCAGTTCCGGGTATGCGGCAAATATGCACAGACACAATTCCCTGAATAGGTGGGCAAGACCACTTGCCATCGGAATCCGAAGTGTTACTGGTTTGAAGGTGACTGCCTCGTTGCTACCAGTCGAAATGATCATCACGTCCTGAACAGGCATTGTTTTTGCTTGCAAGCCCAATTTCCCCATTTTACTCCATTTGAGTCGCTCTCCTGTCGCTGTCCACAGCTTGAGATCAATTATCGAAAGATGATGGACGGTGCTATGATTGAACAGCCCTCGTTGCTGTATTCTGTCCCTTCGTCGCCCTTTAACTTCTTCCTTCAGGTTTCCTACGCACTCCAGCAGCAGCCCATCTTTGGTCCATTTCGTCCTCAGCCCATTTTGATACTTAAGGATAGCCCGCAGTTCCACAGTTGCCTTGTCGTCCTCTTCTCCATGTACTCCGGAACCACCTAAGAGGTACGATACCCATGGCCTTCCCGTCTCCCACATGGACTTAAAGATCACCTTCTTTGGGGCGATTTGTATTGGGACCAGGTGATCCGCTGTCCCAACGCTCTCCACTTGAAGTATTGACCCGGCAGTCTGTGCCATGTGTCCATCTCGTAAAGCCCATTGACCAACTGTTGACGCGCTCATTGCTACCAACTCCGTGTCCAGATTCGGAATTCCCAAGCCCCCCGAATGTGAATCCAGCTCTGCGACCGTCGCTGACATCCATCCCTTTGGCGTCTTTCCTGGGTCCCCAAAATTGGAGTTCCAGACGAAATTTCTGATGCATCTGTCTGCTTCTCGCCGGAGCTCATCTGTTGGTCATGTATGTCTCGCCACATACAGTAACTTCGGAATCACTATGGCTGAGGCTATAGCTGCCCGCTGCTGGATCGTGTTTGTCTTGACTGCAGCCATCGCGAGCCTGGAACGAACCGCCGCAATTGCTTTCTTCCATAACGCCGTGGTGGTATCCCTGCCTCCTACGTAATGTCCCAAGTACCTGACACTGTCCATCTCGGCAACCAGATCCTTTGTTCCCGTGCTACCCTTTGTTGTTCCTAGCGTCACTGCTGTTGACTTCATAACATTAAGTCGAAGACCAGCAACAGCCGAAAAACGCCCTACTGCTTGAATCGCCTCCTGTTGCTGATCTCGACTGGCAATATATATCAGTGTATCATCAGCATAACCAGCAACCTTGAGTATCTCGACACCATGCGATTCATCATACCCTACATTCTGCTCCGTTTGACATTGCAATTCGATCCCTTGCAGGTCTTGGGTGTGCTCAATCTCATCATAATTCTGCTCCGTTTGACATTGCAATTCGATCCCTTGCAGGTCTTGGGTGTGCTCAATCTCATCATAGAGCGGGTCAACTGCTATGATGAAGAGAAGTGGAGCCAACGGGCAGCCTTGCCGAATTCCACTGGTCACCGACACTGCTCTTGAAAGTTCTCCATTTGCCAAAACATTTGCAGTGGTCCCTTCATGCATTGCTTGTATAGCCCGACAACACTTCGGTGGAACTCCTTTAGCTTGAAGTACTCTCAGCATAAAGCAGCGATCCAGTGAGTCATATGCCTTTGCGAAGTCCAACATCAGTACTTGTGCGTCACCTAGGTCTTCTCTGTGGTGCGCTACTGTTTTCGCTGCCTCCAGCAAATCAATCGCTCCGTGAATTGTTCGCCCTGGGACAAATCCGAATTGCGTTGAGTGCACCATTCGAGCCAAATATTCTCGAAATCTGTGAGCCAGGATCCTGGTGAACACCTTGTAATCTGAATTGAGCAGAGCTATTGGACGATAGTTTAGTGGGTCACTTCGTTCTCCTCCCTTGCTGATGCTGAAGATATTCGCTTCCAAAAAAACTGGGCGGCACCTGTCCTGTATCCATGCACGCATTGCAGAGTTTGGTAAGGATTGGGGTGAGTGCATCGCGGTGGTCTCGATACCAGTCGTTTCCGAGATTGTCAGGTCCACAGGCCTTGCCTTGTTTACATTTCTTGATCGCGTCCAAGACTTCTTCCTCCGTGATCACCTCGTCCAGCGAGGTGAGGTCATGCTGTGTCCACTTCCCAGAAAAATTAGCAATGTAAGCGTCGATGTCCTTCTGGTTGCTTTTGCCCCGTTCAGGATTGCCGTCCAGTTGTCCGCAAGAATGTCTGCCTGCTGATGCTCGCTTCTGTGGACTCCGTGAGCTATCTGTCGCAATCTTGGTATGATTGTATCTCCAAACTTTGTGCAAATCCGCCTGAAGAAGAATCGAGTGGATGTCTTTGTGTTCCACCTTGATCTAAAAATCAAAGCCCTTCTCCTTACCAGACGCCTGGTGTCTTGGACAGCCTGCAGCTCCGCCAATATTTTCCTCGATTCATTATACTGCTCCTCCTTCTCATACTGCAACTTTGCAAGCTGTTGCTTTAACCTTTTGATTTTCTGCCGAAATCCGCGCGTCGTCCGTTGTCTGGCCTCCTTGGTTAGCACCGTCATTTCGTTGGCTAAGCTGCTCTTGAAGCTGTCCCATTCCTTAGGTAGTTCCAGCGCAGGAATCCGGTTTATCTGATTCTCAAAGACTCCCAGTTTGCTCTGAATGAGACTTCGCATTGCTGTTTCTACGTACGCAGGAGCTGGATAGAGCTTGCTTGTCTTACGCAGCCTGATTGGTCCTCCTGGGGGATGCATCTCCAATAGAACTGTCCTGTGGTCGGATTGACACGCTGGTTCAGCCACTGTGATTCCTCTGACCATTTGTAGAGCTTGTGGCTCGACATACCAACGATCTAGTCTCGAAGTTACCAGCTCTCCACTTTGCAACCGATGCCGATATGTATGATGTGTACTCGCATGACCTTCTTGATCTCGGCTGTTCGTCTCATGTTGGTGATCTGCATCTATCCATCCACAGCTAGAAACTAGCCCTTGTAGTTCTCTCGCCCCTTGGTCGTCCTTGTCCATTCTTCCCGATCTATCCATCGTGTCTAAGACACAGTTGAAGTCTCCCCCGCAGATCACCTCCTCGTCCGGTGGGAACTGTAGTCGCTTCATCTTGATGTAGAAATTCACTCTATCCCCTCCATCCGACGGTGCGTATACATTTACTAAGAGAAACTTCTTCCCACCCATAACCACTGACACCATGATAAGATGCTCGCTCCACTGGTCTTCTTTCCATGGTTGAGGCAGTGAGGCTGCTCCATATGGGTTTAGGAGGATAGCCACTCCCGCTTTCCTGCTCCCCACCACACCTGAAGCCCAAAAGGATAGATCCTGTGCCGCAGCCATCTTGAGGCCCCACATTGCTGCATATTGCCCTGCTGCATATCCATGTTCTCGAGCGTTTAAGTGGGTTTCCTGCAGAAACATCACGTCCTTTTGGCCTCTGTCGTGGCTCTCCTTGAACTCTTGTAGCGTTTCGCTTAGCCTTCTAATATTTGTTGCAAGTCCTCTCACGTTTGCTGTAACAAAACCAATCGTTCGATCCTGTTGATGCTGACTCTGGTGATGTAGTATCTTCCTCGGTCTTCGTCGTTTTCGTTGAACGGCCTTCCTCAAAACCTTGAATCCAGCCTGCACTCTGTTTTTGTAGGTTTTATCGCGTACTGTTTTGTAGAACGAATCCAATGTCAGTTGGGTTTGTCTACCTGTCACTTGCTTCTTCACCACTACGTATTCTTCTTTAGGGACCCTCATCATACTAAAGAGAGTCACCGACCTCCTCTGAGTCTTCCTTCGTCGTGTTGTTCTGCACAGTCGCGTCTGGTGATTCGCAGGACATTTCGTCTCCGTCCGGAGCTCGGGACCTGCCATCTGCACTCCTCGGAGTAGTGTGAGGACCATCTTGATCCTCCCGGACATCTTTCTTCTCAGCCAACCTCGTAACTGTCTCGTCGACGATTGAAACCTCAACTCCATCCTCACTGCGGTTTTCTTCCTCCCGCTGAATTTTCCTGGCAGCTTTTCTAATTTCTTCTCCGTCCGGAGCTTGGGACCTGCCATCTGCACTCCTCGGAGTAGTGAGAGGACCATCTTGATCCTCCCGGACATCTTTCTTCTCAGCCGACCTCGTAACTGTCTCGTCGACGATTGAAACCTCAACTCCATCATCACTGCGGTTTTCTTCCTCCCGCTGAATTTTCCTGGCAGCTTTTCTTATTGTCTTAAGTTCCTGCGCCGCAGCACTTGCTGTCTTCATCCTATCATAAGGATAAGGTAGGGCGTCGAGGGTGCTACACCCGTGCTTGGCCAGAGTATTATTACGATTGTAGCATAGTCGTCATAGTGCCTGGTATATTCTTCATATTTTTCCACATCGTAAGTCACAGCCTGAAAGTGATTTCCTGCTTCCGAGTGTCTTAAAACGAGAACCAAGGGTAACGTCCCAGCTGCTACCAAGTCCTGAAAAAGTCGTAGTGCTGCATCTGTTGCTAGTGGCTGGATTATCCCAATTTCAACTGCTTCTCCATTTCCCAGTCTTTGGTCTTGATAGCCATACATTTGCACCCTCACCTCGTCACACGTCTTCACATCCAGCACGTAAATCGCTTCCCTCGCGTGAATAGACATCGCTTTGATATGAGAGGGCCAAACCCAGTAAGTCAGAGATACAGCGTCCTTGATGGATTTCTTTCGTTGCGATACGAAGTGTTCTGCCAGAGCACATCGTTTCTCTTCCATCGTTAGGCTCGCTGTGCACCTCTTGCTCACTGCCTTCACTTCAGCTTCCAGTTCTTCGGGCCTGAGGAGACACTCGTCTCGTAAATTAGCCAGTAGAGTGTTGATCACTTGCCGTTTGAGCTCTCCTGCTGCAGCTACCACTTCTGTAGTAGGGTTCATTAGCCCAGTGGTAACATTACCTAGTGCCGCATAGAAAGCCAAGCACCCACATTGACCTGTCCCCGCCACATTCGTCATCCTTCCACCCAGTACTCCCAGCCAGGTGTCCAGGGACGCTCCGTGATCAGAGGAAGGTCTTCCTCCAGTAACTTCACTGCCTGGAGATTGTGGAGTTTGACAACCTGCCTCCGCTTTTTCTTGTGCGATTGGCTTCAATCCGTCTTTCATCGTGTCCTTCCTCGGTTTGTTGCCGTCCGTTGGGAGCGAAGAATCGTCTCTGAACCCCTCCACCATTGCACTGCTGCAGTTCCTGGAGTACTGTAGAAACTGATGCATAAACTTTTGAGTGCCTGATTTACTTGCAGCTTGAGCCAGTCTTCTCGGTGAAAGCGACGAAGCTTTTACCTCCACTGCTTCCCAGGTTACTGTGGATCCATGCCATTCTCGGAGAGTCTTGGCTACTTTCCCTTGCATACCAAAGCGTGATTTCGTGCTCTTCAGCACTTGAACATTTTCCCCTTCTTTGGCTTATAGCTTTGACCCATTTGTTTAGCTTTTCGATTCGGACTGATCTTCCTGGTAGGCGATCGTCCTCTGGCTTCTTGCATTCCCTGTTGTCCTTGTAATCCCCCAGTATCGGGGCCGACAGAGTCTTCTGCAGGCCCTTCCATGTCATGATCAGTCTCTTCTCGGGTAACTGGAGCTTCCACCATGTCCTCGTCGCGCTCATCTGGAGTGTCCATTGAGCTTAACTTCGCCACGTTGGTCTCCTGATACCCTTTGCATGATGTCGTCGATAGATGCCCCTCATTGGCATCTTGTTGGCTTAGTATTTGTCGCACTCGTTGCACTGATTTCTTCTGCTCCATACATTCTCTTGGGAGCGACGGCCTATCCGCAGCACGCGCTGGAGAAACAGTCTTCATGGCCTTCTTCACTTGAGCAGAAGGATTTTTTGTGTCCACTGCAGCTGTATCCCTTTCTCGTTTGTTACTTTCTCCTCCCTTCTTCAGGAAGTGCGTTAACTCCGCTAGCGATGTGGGGTGTTTCCTGTGTTTGTATTGTCTGGTACCGAGGTCTTTTTTTGACGGGGCCACTCCTCTTATCTGTAGTTCATGAATCTTTCTCCTCGCTTCCACATCCACTGGTGGTACTCTGCAGTACTTCGTAGGGTGTTCCGGGGAACGACACCGCATACAGGGCCAGTTCACGTAGACTTCCTTTTGATGTACCACAATTTCGATCTCGCCAACAATGATGAATGATACTCCTTTCAGCTTGGCCGGCCTCTCAGCACCTTTGGTGAGGACTGTCCATTGCTTGTCATTCATTCATATTCCCCCTCCACGGTTTGATTGAGCGCCTGCACTTGCAATCCCAGTTCATCGGTCAACAACCAGTACATGTCTCTTGAGGTGAAGGCTCCTTTTCTCACCGCAGTAGTGAAAGAGTAGAAGTCGATTTTCACAACTTCATGGGTCAACCTCGCTCTTTCTTTCTGCTCTTCGTAGTCCACTAGCGTGAGCAGCCGGTTCGCCATGGGCATTCTCCAGTTGTTCCACCTTTTAGCTTCGCGTTTGCTTTTGAAAGTCACTGTGATTAGTCTCTTAGCCCGATCGATAGTGATTCTAGACACCATCTTCTTAAAGGAGGCAACCTCTTGCTTTTGCGCCATAGCTGCTTCTTCTCCCACAGAAATTTGTTCCAGTAATACCTCTCGAGACTCGTTCTCTCCAAATCGTTGTCCGGGTGCTACATGGGCATAAAGCGGATATTCAATAGCTAGTAGCATATCTGTAAAGCACGCTATCTCGTAAGCGTTCATGGATTGACCCAGGAAAGGTGGCGTGTACGGGACTTCAATCTTCTGCGTTAATATCAGCATAATAGCTGCGTCCTCATCTGGCGTTCGTTGCCGTTGCTGTGTTAGCGTTGGCATAGGTTTTAAACACAGCTGTCTCAATCGTTCTTGCTCCGTAGTTAGAATCTGAGATTCCTCGTCCGACGTTCCCTTGGTTACTGCCTGTCGATATGAACCAATCTCGGCTTGAGAGGAGTCGGCTCTTGAGGGGGGACTATCTGGTTCTTCTTCCAGTTGCAGGAATTGTAGTCTCGTCTCAACTCCCACTTGAGAGAGCTGCTTCGCTATGATCCACTCAGTCATCACACTGCACAGTCTTTGCTTGTGTTCCTCGTTTGTCAGATCCCAATAACTCCACAGTTCTTGGTATTGCACATCATCTTCTTCGTCTGGAGCATCCTCCCACTGGTCTCTGAGCTCCTGTTCGGCTACATTCCCCCCTTCTCCTCACTTAGATTGTTTCTGTAGCTACGAAATCTCCTTTCTTTCGCTAGGGCAGTTAGCCGTTTCACTGTTTGTACAACATAAGTTGTTGGCACCTCAGTAGACAGGTACCGCTTCAGCTGCGCGAATACCTGTTTCCCGTCACCACAGTCGGCGGCTCTCTCCCATCCACGTCCTGAATAGCGATTCCCCGTTGCCTTCTCTTCTTTAGGTTTCGATTTAGATGGATTTTTTCTCGTGTTTTGCTTATTTTTGGGGGAGTGATCTTGAGTTGACTTATTAACCTTGGTACTCTCTTTTTTCTTGTTTTTCTTTTTCTGCACTGAGGTCCACCCTCCGTCATCACTCTCTTCACCAGCTAATGTTATGTTACCAATTGCGCTGATGCCTGCACGCTTGCTCGATCTGTACTACCTTCCTCCTCAGATCGTATCATTGCCATGATCGTTGCTGTTGCCATACAATGGCTCGGCGACTCTTCGAACTTACTTGAAGATCGTATACCAGGGGTTTCAGGCCTTCCACAACCCACCCCTGATCCTTGGTTTCTCCCGGAGCTGG
>NBNE01000129.1:0-38425 GCA_002215365.1 Phytophthora megakarya
AATCCGTTCAGGGCACGCTATACACCTTTGGGCGATCAAGTGCTCACCCACTTCGTCACAACTGGTGCGCGTGCCCGGATTCGAATCAGGGATTTCACCGCCATTGTACAGCTGCAATTAGGATCTTTTGGGGTGTTGGTAGCTACTAACCTACTAATCTCGGTGGATATGAGCGAAGTTGAGAACACACGCGAAGATGGAGGACGTGGTCGCGGTCGTGAAAAGATGCCACGACAGTCGCATCGAACTTTGCAGCCCTAAGAGCAGAAGCCTCTTGAAATAATTGAGAAGGAAGCTCGCGCTCGGAGAGCTGTCGCCTGCGAGGAGAAGAAGGCGGCAGAGTCGAAGGACGCTCGAACTCAGCCAGGCTCGGAAGACGAAATCCAAGATGCGCACCATGTCACCTTGGATGACACCGCTGAGGTTGGTCAAAAATAGGGCGCGCCGATTGACTCAGGAGTAGACTCCAACTCGGACTCGAATGGGGAGGTTCTGGGTCTTTCCGGTCCGGATGTGCCCGAGCAGGCTGCTGTGGGAGGCGCCGTCAAGGTTGAGTCCCCAACTGTGGACGGAACTTCGGAGAAGTCTCAGCTGGGTCGTGATGTGATCAAGGTTGATGTCCTGGAGGAGAAAACAGTTCCGCGTGAGACGCCCACATTCAAGCTGAAAGGTCCGCAGTCCACTGTCAAGGAGGAAGCCGCGTCGGACGTCCTGGGTGACGACTCATAGTCGAGACTCGAGAAGTCGATGTCTTTAAGCTCGTGCGTGCAAGTGGTGAATGAGGAGACAACATCCCGGATGCAGATTCCGAGCTCTACCCAAGGGACAGTCACCAGCTGCGGACGACGCTGGGGCGTCTGAGTTCCTGGCCGTCCCGAATCTGGTGAAGCTGTACGTGGAGGATCAAGTGCGTCGATGGGAACAAGTCTCCCTGGAATTCGTGATGTCTCCGATGACTGAGTACGCCTGGCCTCACCCTGCGCCCAATTTTCAGGCGTGGTATGGGACCGTTATGGTAACGTCAGAGTATTTGGCGTCGCGGATGTCATCAGGAGCCCGAGCGTAGACGTGGATCTCTGAATGGAGGCTCGTCAGATTGGCGCCGATCATGGCTACTGATCTCACCTCGGTGACAGTGCCCCTGAACGGGCTATCCATGCGGGAGTGTGCTGCAGTCCTGCAGACGATCTTCTTTGAGGTTGGTTTCAATTTTCGCAACCTGGTTCCGGAATGGTTCCGAGTGTCTACGTCCAAAGCTGAATTTGATACGATGCGAAAGGTGGCTGAAGATTTGCAGCACCACTTGAGTATGGAGCTCCTGGAGTGGCAAAAAGTTACTTCGGGAGTGCAATGTCGAGTAGTGTCTCCGTTGGATGTACGCAACCTGAAGGACCATTCGGAGAAGATGAAACCAGAAGACGTTGAAGGTGATTCATTGATGTCGAGTTACGATGCGGAGCTACTTGGAAGTGAGTGTGTCACGCGCTGGAAGAGAGCTGGAGTCCGAGTGTATCGCAGACCTGCGAGTTCATCACTTGGAGAACCTGAGTCGAACCGTCAGCAACACGCACCTCCACGGCCGTCGTCCATTCCGTCAATGAGTTCGCTGATGTCTTACCGGACGTCAACTCAGGATGATAGGAGCATGGTTACCCCGAGCGACATGTCGGCAACCCGAAGTGGTTCTCCTATGGCGAGCTCAGGATATGGGTCAACACGGTGCTACGTCCACAAGTTCAGATGAGCCGAACCTCTCTGGGACGCTCGCATCCCGGTCATCTGGGAATGGTTCATCCTCAGCGTCCTCAATGTGGTCCATGACGGGAGGCGCTACACAGCACATGCAGTTCGCGCATGCCCTCCCAGTTGGAATGGTGTTCGAAGCTCAGGGAAGTGTCGCCCAACCTGAAACTAGCTTTGGTGTCCAAGTCACTGAAGCTGTCCTCCCGGTGACACACGATGTCGTTATGTCGGAGTCGGGGCAGGCCATCATTCGGGGTGACAGCAGGTCGAGGACATCTCGGAGGCACACCCACCGACGAAGGTCAAGCCCGAGCGATGATTCTCCAAGTGAGTCATAGTCCAGCGACGACGCTCGGAAGCACCGGCATTCGACGCGTTCGATGCGGTCATCCAGACAGTCGCCAAGTCGGTCGACTAAGTCGGAAATGACGAGCCGTTCAGGAAGGTCGCTATGTTCAGGGACGTCAGGGGCGTCTCAGGTTGCCTTGAATGCCATGAGATCGACACAAGACAGGTTGGCCCGAATGGAGTCGAAGCAAGACACCACTCAAGCCCAGCTCAACCAGCGTGTCGATCAAGCTTTCCAGGCGATCCAGATGCTGGCAGCTCGTCCTGGAGTCGTTGAGAGCATGGTCATCCCGAATGTCGAAGCCCCAGCTGCCCCGGTTCATGTGTTGACAGGAGTTGCTAAGGCCGTGCCGAGTAAGACCACAACCGACGAAGTTATCCGCGCATTGAAGGCCGCGGAAACCCAGTTCGAAGAGCGCTGGCAGCGACGAGAAGCGGAGGCCGAGAAGGCGAAAGAGTCTGAGGCGACCAAACTGCAGAAGAGCCTGAATGACCAGTGGGAATCCGTGATGAGTACTCAGATGCACCGTTTGCACGAGGAGATCACCTCCTTGAAGGAGGCGCGCAATCAGGATCAGGAGGCTAATCGAAGATCGAAGGACGTTCGCGGAACAAGTTCTAGCAACACTCGTGCAACATCGACGGAAGTTCAAGGTGACCGTTCGACAGTGTACCCACGATCAAGTAACACGATCAAAGATGACGCGGTGCATAGCCAGGACACGTCTGGCGACAGTGCCTTTGCGGCTCAGCTCCAACTGACTCTCCCAAATTTGACTGAAACAAAGTATCAGAAAAGAGATGTCCGATCGAAAGAGGATCAAGGTTCCAGGATCGCAAAGACGAGTGGCTCCCGAGTGAAGTCACGACAGACGGAAGCAAAATCGACGGGAGCTGCAAGGTCCGAAAAAAAGGAGCTGCCTAAGAAGGAGCTACGTGAGAAGCCCGCACGCCAAGATGAAGATCACTCAGAATCTAGCTCGAGTGGCGAGTCCAGCGAGGAGGACGATAGTTCAAGTGATTCCGACAGTTCCTCAGACGGCATACCCTCTTGTACGACCATGGTAACTAACGCCAAGGGTGGGAACATGCTCACTCTCAGGACGTTCACCAACACTTTGTATGAGTTCGACGAGAAGCAGTCCCTGACGGCACGTCGCCGATGGTTGAAGAAGTCCGTAAACATGACCATCCAGGCTGGTTGGACGGAGCAGATGAGGTTCTACGATTTCAAGACGAAGATGTCGCCTGCCGCCCGAAACTGGATGGGCCAGTTAGGGAAACGTGTACGCACGACGAATTGAGGATGCCTGGTTCGAGAGTTCAAGCGTGAATACTGCAAGTCCATGGTGTCCGACTCTGAGAAGTATTATACGATGAAACAGTACAAGGATGAAACAGCTTTTGCTTTCCTGTACCGCTTAAACCTGGCTGCTGAGAGAGCGGACGTGAAATTCAGGAAGTCCGAATGCCGACGCGAGCAACACATCAAGAGGTTCATCAAGAACCTGACAGACATGTCGCTCAGGTCGACGTTGCAGTGCCAGAGGTTCTACAAGGTGTCTGACTTGGAGTACGTTCTGAAGCAGCAAGAAGAGGTGAATGCGTGCGGGAGTTACTCTACTCGGTCGCCTCCCAATCGTGACTTCAGAGTGGACAACGTCGCCCGAGGTGGAATGCGATAGCGGAACTCGAACCGACTGGCTGCTCGACGCCCGCACCTTCGTCGTCCTGAGCCACATACGCTCATTATATGGTCAACCCTAGGTTGATCATGGTCTTCAGGCGCTCCACGGTCGCTTGGAGGCTCTTGAGAGCGTTCAGGCTTCTCAGATCGCCAAGCTGAGACAGCAGCTGAATGTGCAGAAAGCCTACGCGGCCGATGCCGCCCAAACCACCCCAAACATCCATGTTAAGGTGTCGGTACAAGTTCCTCTTCTCCAGGAGAAGGTGAGACGGCTTGAGGAGAAGGTGAGGTCGCGCCGCGCATCGCCGTAGGCGAGTCATCACGACTTGATGTCTCGGGCTGCACGTATGCCTTCAAGCGCCCAACGTAAAACGTTGAGTGCAGTCTCATGTCGAAAGGAAGTTCCAACGTGTATGCATTGCTGTGACGTTCTGTCACTGTGTGATCGGAACAGGCCCAGCCTGTGCGTGAGGTTATTTAGTATCAATGCACGGCATCGATACAGCACTTGTACGTACAACAAACCCGGTCTGTGCGTGAGTCTTCGCGGTGTCTGTGTGAGCGTGCTCGGAAGGCGTGGATGCCGCATGACTTTCACAAAGAACGGTGTATGTCCAGTCGAGGCATGCGCCGCGTTGTTGATGGCAAACTCAGCCATCAACAAGTAGTCGCTCCAGTTGTGGAACGCCTGGGCGTAGTTTTTCAGCAAGTCCACGAGCACGCGACGCGCTCGGTTTGCCCGTCCATCAGCGAATGATCCGCAGTCGACTTCGAGAACTGTGTTCCAAGAAGTGTAAACACTTCTTGCCAGAAACGCACCGTGAAGCGCTGATCGCGGTTCGACACAAAGTCGTTGGATATGCCATGGTGCTTGAATACCATGTCAACGAACAGGCGTGCCGTCTGTACGGATGTCACCTCCGCTGCGACAGCAGCGAGATGCACTATCTTGCTGAAGCGCTCCATAAAGACCACAATACCAGTCTTCCGCCTGGAATCGCGCGGAAGACCAAACACGAAGTTCATCGAAACGGACTCCCAACACTCCGTCGGAGTCGGTAGTGGTTGCAGAGGATCCTGCGAGTGAGGTGCAGGTTTCACTCGCTGGCAAACATCGCAAGTACGTACGTACTTGGGCACCCACTTGTACCGGTGGCTCCAGTAGAAGCCTCTCGTGAGACGAGAATACGGCTTCTCACGTCCCGGATGTCCTGCCGTGGGGACATCATGATACTCGTACATGATCCGGCTGAGCAGGTCAGGATCATTCGGCACGACAACGCGTTTCGCGTTGTCGTCTACAGCGCTGTAAAGCAGTAGACCGTCGTGCACACGATACCGGTGTGCACTCGCTCGTAGACGAGGGGCCAACTTCCAGCGTGCTTTGTCGGAAGGAGCTGAGAGGAACTCGATCTGTTGCTTCGCGTCTGCGTCATGCGCATATGGGACCTTCACCTCGTCCAACAAGGACGACGACAGTGTATATCTCCGAATGACGTCAATTCGGTTGACGTCGGCTGTCTTGACAGCGTAATCCGGTCGTCGCGACAATGCGTCCGCGACGATATTCAACCTTCCGGATTTGTACAAGACCCGGAAGTTGTACTCCGCGGACAAGGGCAACCATCTCCTCATTCGTTGCGAGATGTGCGGAGACTTCACAGCCGTCCGCAACGACGCGTGGTCCGTATAAACCACGAACAGCGTGTTACCAAGTAAGTACACTCGGAACTACGCGAGTGCATACTTCATGGCAAGGAGTTCCTTGTCAAGCACAGGGTAGTTTCGCTCAGATTGCTTCAGCTGCGCGACTGGTAGTGGACGATTCGATCACGACCCTCGTAATCGAGTTGCATTAACGTACACCTGATCGCAAAATCGGATGCGTCACACACTACGTGAAAGGGACGATCTTGGTCAGCCACACCCAAGATCGGTGCTTCTGTCAAGCCCAGCTTGACTGCATCGAACGCCTACTGACACTCAGCAGTCCATTTCCACGCAACGTCCTTCTTCAGAAGCTACGACAACAGGCGAATCATGCCTGCGCAGTTGTCAACGTACTTGCACAAGTACGTGACAAAACCAAGGAACTGCCGCAGTTCCTTCACGTTGGATAGCGTAGGCCATTCATTGAACACTCTGACATTCTCGGGGTGAGGGCGTACGCCATTCTTCCCAGTGAGACACCCTAGCACGGGTATCTCTCTCGCACCTAAGATGCACTTCTCCAGGTTTGTGTAGAGCTTGTGCTTGCGCATGAACCCAAGAAGTTCTCGAAAAATGCTCCTTGAGCATCTCGACGTCCGTCTTCTTGTTCACAGCCGGGCTGTGAACGTACACATCGTCGAAGTAGCTCGGTGCGAAGTCGCGCACCAAGCGCAATAGATGCACGACGCATCTATTTATCGTCGCAGGGGCGTTCTACGGTCCTTGTGGTATAACTAGTCACTCCCAAAGCATACCGCTTGGGGTGCTTATCGCCGTGAGAGGGATATCGCTCTCACGCATCAAGATCTGATAGAACCCGTCTCTCAGATCAAGAGCACTGTAGATGGTGCTCTTGGACATCGAATCGATGATGACATCTTTTCGAGGTATCGGCGTCTGCGCCGGTATAGTCGCATCGTTCAGTTTATTATACGCATGAACGATACACCAACCTCCCTGTGGGCTTCTTGACACAGAAAGTTGGTGTGCTGTGCGGGGACTTCGATTCCTGCACTTGTCCTTCCTTGCGACGACTTTCGAAAAAGTCGTCAATTGCCTTCACTTGCTCCCGTGGCAGTGGCCACCTGTACTGGGCCCGCGTCAGGATGTTCAACGTCTAGACGGCCACTGTTGGCGCTTGTGTCTGCCCGGCAGACACACCATGAAGATTCCCGGTCCCGGACCGAGACTTGCCCATCGTCTTGTGTATTGCCGTTGCTTGTTCTTGTGAATCCCGGATTCACTTGCGTTTCGTCCATGCCCGTCCATGGACGAATATTCCTTGATACCGCCGGCGGACACGTCTCATCAAGCCCGGCTTGATCGCGCCCTCCTTCATGCAGCCCGGCTGCACGACAGCACGCACGCTTTAGTGCTGGAAGTTTTTAACCGCCCACACAACTTGTCGCATCGACTCCCGGGGTCGATGCATTGTCACCTAGACGCCTTACGGCGAAGCAGTTTGTCGCAACTCCCAGGGCTATTGTCTCTGGAGTAGGTTTGGATGCACCGTTAGGTGTATCTGCTGCACTAACAGGGCCATCGCTCTTTGTTGCGCCGCGACGTCCGAAGCGTACGACCGTACGCTTCTCCCAGGCGATAGTAGGATCATGCCGTGCAAGCCATGGTATGCCCAACACCATGTGGAACTTGTCGTCCAAGTCCAGGATGAGAAGCCATTCTACAACCACCCGGTGTTTGTACGAGAAGCGTGCGCGAATAACGCGCTTCACGGTCTTTACGATGGCATCCGTTGCCAATCACTCTTCCAACTGACTTCGAGGCACATGCTTCTCTTCGAAGTCCAACAACGGTAGACTTTGCTGTCGAACAAAGTTGTTCGATGCGCCCGAGTCCACCAACACCCGAAGAGATTCCGCTCTCTTCGTCATCGACTTCACCTTCAAAATGACAAGGTTTGGCATACTATCTTGTACTTCATAGTGAGATTCCGTCTCACTGGTGGCTGCGGTCCTCAACACCGCGTTTCTGTTGTAGACAGGCGTGACTACAATACCAGTAGGGCGCCCCGCGTCTACTCGTCCCTTGCGTTTTTTGTTTGACCGTGACAATACCCACTAATGCCACGTCGATTGAGTGTACTGGTGCCATACACTAACGTGCGTAGTGACCCCTGTTTCCGCACGGGAAGCATCGCACGTTGTTTCCTTTGTTCTTCTGCTGTCCGACAGCAGATTCATACGAAAGATTCATTGGTCCAGGACCTTCCGTCTTAGCAGCCGGCTGGGGCGGGCGTGGCGCGTTCGTGTGCAGTTTAGCATGTTTCAGACTAAACTCCGCTTGCATTGCGAGGGTAATTTCAGCTTCGAGAGTACTCGAGTACTCTAGGAAGAGATAGGCCTTCACAGGCCCATTTATCAACCCCTTCATGAACGTGACGACCTTGGTCGCCTCGTCCATCGGGTCGGTCACGGCGTTCGAGACCAAGTACCGAGCCCGTTGGGCGTAAGCATGTACATCATGCTTACTCCGTTGCAGGTCGAGAAACTCCGCTCGCGACCGGAACTCGTTCTGCAGGGACTCAAACGCGAGTTTGATCTCCTCCTTGAAGGACTCGTACGTGCTGAAGCAGGTAGGATCAGTGAGTCGGCGCCAGTAGGCCCAACTCCTCGCGCGCCCACCAAGACAAGACATGGCGAGGGCGACTTTCGCCAATGGGTCGACGAGACGTCGAGCCACTACGGCCGTGTCAAGTTCGACAAGCCAGCGGAGAAGGGTCTCGCTTTCTCTGCTCATGTAGTTACTGACACGTAACTTCAACTCTGTCGGTTCGTTTTTGGGCTGGTATGGTCAACAATCCGATCCATCTCGCGGTGGATCGTACCGCGGACTTAGTTATGCTTCTATGTGGCTCAGGACGACGAAGGTGCGGACGTCGAGCAGCCAGCCCATGTTGAGCAAGAAGTAGATGAAATGACCCTGCATTCCAAGAACTGTCTCCTGCAATTCAGGATGACCAGATTTTGGACAACCCGAATGGAGCGTTCCTGAACAGGGAAGAGCTGATTCACGAAGGTTATCGCATCATGAACAACGTGGGATGGAAACCGGTAAACCCGAATGTCAGGAGTGGATCAAGTGCTAATCCAAGACCACCGGTGCCGCCACCTGTGCAGGCAGCTGCGTTTTAGGGGTATCAGTTCTACAACAACCCGGATCGATTAGAGTTTTGTGTGAAATGCAAGAAGTTTGGACATCGGCCGGAGAAGTGCTAGGCAGACATGGTATGTGGAAAGTGCCACAGGCGTGGACACCCATCACGCAGTTGTATGACTAAGTCGTGCCCGAAGTGCGGAGAATATCACGATGGACATTGGGAGGAGTGGAAAGCTTTTCAAGAGATCAAGAAACTCGTTCTTCAAGGAGGCCTAGCTGACCTCCTAGCCATGTTCGGGAGGACATCCGGAATGGCAAGAACGATTCTAAGCCCGCCGAATGGGGTTTCGGTACGCATCGGGCTGCGAGAACCCTCAGAATTGTGTGTGTTAGCGTATGCCGGTCCCGAATTGAGGACCAGGAATCAAGATAACCCACAATGGATGTCCTCCATGATTCAAGACGAACCTGTTCCTTTGGATATTCGACAAAGGATTTCAGGACCGCCACTGCCTCCAGAACCCGAAGGCAAATCTGAATTCAAGTTGAACCCCGGGGAACGGTATGGTTGGTGGGTCGAGAATGATCGTGAGGAGGAAAGACGTCAATGTACTACGGTTCATGGAGCAGTGAACAACTTCAGGACGCAGATATTGCTTGACACCGGAGCGACTGTGACTATGATCAGTTTAGACCTTGCGCGTAGACTCAAGATCAAGCTAAACTCACAGAAGCGGATCAAGGTGTCAGGATTAGGTGGCGTCCCAAGTTATATCACTTCGAGTGCACAGATCAAGATCACTTTGGGATGGCGAGTCGAGTACGTCATGGATGTCTGGGTAACGAACATCGGAGAAGGAGTGGATGTACTCCTAGCGATGGACTTCATGTTCAGTGCTGGAGTACGCCTAGGTATTCGTGAAAGAATGGTAGGACTCCCGGATGAAGAATCTATCTTGATGTATGGGTACACCGTACGAAGACGTGACTACCGGGATACCCCAGTCTGCACCCTTCGACGATTATATCTGCGACCTGGGGAACATGCAAATGTGGCCATCCGATATGGACAATGTCGTCCACTCCAGGATGTCGTATGGGCAGGACGAGGTGATCAGTGGGTCACCCACATTGTCTATGGCGCACGATCGTGGGCTGTAGCGATTAAAGTGGTCAACGTTTCGGACCGAGATTGTTGGATAGAGCGTAGGACATCCGTTGCTCGGATTGCGGATTATGGGAATATCCCCATAGTTGGACAGTTCGTGCGCCCTGGGCTACGAAGGTATATGGAGTGGCAACAGATTATTCAGGAGAACACATTGTCCGCGAAGGCGAGGGTGCGTCAGGAAGCGTATGAACAGATTCTTCGGGATGCGGCTCCGCCTGCAGTCATGGTTCCCAAGTACAAGTGGCCAACGAAGTTACTAGTGAGGCCAAGGGAACCTGAGCGTTACGAGGATTGTGGAAGAGTTGCAATCGCAAAGAGATACCGATGGCGTGGAAGCAGCTGAAGATGCTATGCCGGGGTCATACTCCCCGAGCGTGATTGGTTCGCTCATGGCTGTCGAAGTTTCGCAGGAATCTGTCACCCTGAATGCCGACATCCAGAATGGCGGAACGGTTGCCAATTTGGGATCCTGTGGAGAAGTCCCAGACGAGATGACCCAGGGATCTGAATGCGATGTATTCCAGAGTGACCTGAGCAAAGAAGACGAGGATTTCGAGTTACCTTCGTCTGCCGTGCCTGGAACACCACTCGCAAGGCTTGATGCGGCTTATGCCAGATGTATGCGAGTGAGCGCTGAAGAACTCGATTTGGAACCAGCGGTTTATATTCGCGAAGGGAGTGCGCCTATGTTCCAATTGAAAGATCAGTTGGTTATGCTACCTGATTTGGATGATCTCTCCCCTGAATGTGATATTGAGGGCGCTGACGTTGGGGAACCTGGTGAAAGCACGGTAGCTCAGGAAAAGCAGCTGAAGTCCATCCTGAAAAGACACAAGAAGATCCTCTTAGGTCACTGGAACGCTTCCCCGCCTCCGGCGAGGAGCGTCACCTGTGATTTAGATGTGGGTGATGCCAGGCCAGTTGCTCAGAGACCCCGATCGGTCGGCCCACACTTAGCAATCAAGGTTTACGATTTGCTGAAGAAACTCCTGGAAGCCACACTGATTGAACACTCTGAATCGCCATGGGCATCACAAATTGTGATCGTGCTCAAGAAGAACGGAGTGGACATTCGGATGTGCATCGACTATCCAGTCGTTAATAGTTTCATTCAATTGTCGAACTACCCACTACTACCGATCGACGATCTCATCACCGGTTTCGAAGGAATGATGTGGTTGATGAGTCTTGGTATGGCAAGTGGCTTTTGGGCAGTCCGAATGACTGCGAGAGCTAAGCTGATCTCGGCGTTTACCTGTCCATTCGGACATCTCCAATGGGTTCGTCTGCCATTCTGGTTGAAAATGCCCTACTTATTTACCAACAGATGATCAACAATCGCCTGTGAAGATTTATGCGGCTATCACCTGAAGAAGAAGCACTTGTGGATCAAGATGTGTTAGACTACTTGAAGTTAGATCCTCAGTCACCGAGTGATGAAATGGACGCAGACCGTAGCATGACACCACTTGTGGCGCATGGGGCGGCCACGTGGGACCAACTATGCGGTGATCTAGATGCGCTGCTTTCTCGGTTACGGGATTAGAGTATCTCACTTAGCGTGCCCAAGAGCGAATTCGGGAAGCGTGTCATACCGTATCTCTCCCATGAGATTGGTGCTGAAGGGATACGTGCCACCCCGAAGATCATAAAAGGCATTCATGAGTTACCATTTCCGTCTACACTGAACGGAGTTCAGTCATTTCTAGGCAGCCTGAATTATTACCACAAATTCATTGAGGAATATGCTGTGGTAGCTGCTTCACTCTATGAGTTGACCGACGATTAAGTGCGAGCAGGACGAGACTTATCTCGGGCGAAGGAAT
This sequence comes from Phytophthora megakarya, assembly GCA_002215365.1. NCBI lineage: Eukaryota > Oomycota > Peronosporomycetes > Peronosporales > Peronosporaceae > Phytophthora > Phytophthora megakarya. Next base: position 11,603 of record NBNE01000129.1, read on the forward strand.
CTTTCGAGATCCTGAAGAAGATTGTGTCTACACCTCTACTCAGACACCCGGATCGGATGAAATCTTTTGTGATCATCCCGCATGCGAATCAGTGGGCTGCTTGCGCAGTTCTAGGCCAGATGCATGACGGACTTGTTCAACCAGTTCGTTTCACGGGGCGTGTCCTAAGTGACGCCGAACTCAAGTATCATATCGCTCAGAAGGAGGTTCTCGCTGTGATACGAGTGCTCCATGTGTTCAAGAATCTGATCAAAGGATGTCCGTTGGTAATCTATACTCGACATTCAGTGTTGAAGTGGGTCATCCATTCCAAGACCGCCGAAGGCCGTCTGGTGCCATGGAGCGTCGCGCTCTCACAGTACGACTTGGAAATTCGGAAGGTCAGTCGAGATGAGGATGGCTTAGCTGCCATTATGGGTGCGGTTATCACCCCCAGGGAGTACTTGGATGAAGTCGCCGAAGTACTCACTCCAGCTAAGGGGCACGTCAAGCTGCCCCCAGTCGTGAGTGTCGAAATGCTCTTGGAAGGGTACTCCGGAGTAGTCCTAAGTTGCGATGGTGCGGCCAAAACTTCCACAAGGAAAGGCAGCTGTGGATGCATTCTGTGGCAGCTACCTGAATGGAAAGTTTTGGATGCTCGAGGTTACATCCTGGATGGAGTCACCGTCAATGACGCGGAATACGGGTGGAATATCGGGTTGCTTAAAGGACTTGCAATGGCTCTGGAAAGGGGAATTCAGGACATAGTCGTCCTGAGTGACTCGGGAATTGTGATTCAACAAGTCCAAGGCATGATTATTTGTAATAATTCAACCTACAAAGGAAACTAACTGAATGTGAAACCCTGAAGAGGCGTTTCCAGACGATCCGATTGGTACACATGAAGCGTGAGTTCAACCAAGATTATCTGACGTCGAAGGCCCTTGTCGAAGGTGAATCGTGGATAGTCCAGGATGATCTCGAGAAACAGCGCCTGGAAGTAGTGTCTAAGATTTGCGAGCAGTTGGTGAAGCCGCCGAAAGACGCTGACACTCGAGTTCGCAGTGGATATCCCATACAAGACTCTGGTAAAGAAGATGGTGATTCAGGAGGCACGGTCTTGGCCCTGCGTGCGCCCCTCTACCTTCTGCCGCCCGAGTCATGGCAGTACTCACGAGATCGCGAGCTCAAGAAGTTGACGATGACGAAGTTCCACCCATGGGACCGCTAGAGTTTCAGGCAAACGCTGGAGACGGATCAAGGTTCATCAAGAGAAAGACGAGTATCTAGCAGAGATAAGGGCATTCCTGAATGACGACCTGGATAGATTATCATCCACGCGCTTGAAGAAGATCAGTAGGGTTGCAAATCCTTTCGTTTTGGATGACCGAGGATGGTTGTACAGACTTCCACACTCTATTCGTGGAAAACCGCGAGACACCGTGGATAATTTGAGACTGGTAGTCCCGAGTTCACTCCGGGAAGACATGTTGCATCACGCACATGAAGCTTTCCAAGGTGGCCGTCAAGGGATCACTCGGACGCATGGGAAGTTACGTACCGAATTCTACTGGCCTGGCATTTATGCGGACGTCCAACGTTTTGTGAAAAAATGCATGGATTGCGCTAGTGGAAAAGGGGTGCCCCCGAATGCTGGACCTTCGCCAGGAAACATTGAACCACGGTATCCTATCGAAGCAGTATCTATGGATTTCGTGACTCATATGCCTGAGTCAGCTAGAGGGAATACGTTCGTCTTGTTGTTTCAGGACATGTTTTCAGGTTACGTGATGTGTAAGCCCATGTCATCCACTACCGCTTAAGATGTCGTTGGGGCCTATGAAGAACAAGTGTTCCAGAGATTCGGGGTGTCTTTCATGATACGACACGACCAGGATCCGCGGTTCATGAGTGAAGTGTTCACTAGGTTCCGAGAACGCTTAGGTAGCCGACAACGTGCTACACTCGGATATCGTCCACAAGCGAATAGGCAACAGGAAAGATCCGTACAAACAGTCATTCGGAGTGTTCGGTCATATGTCGCAGAGATAGATCAATCCGACTGGGATGACGACGCTGAGCGACTGATGTTCGCCCTGAATGTCTCGTTCGACGAGGCCAGACTGGACACTCCTTTTTATTTGGTTCATGGTTGGGATGCCCGAAGAACGGTCTCGGCAATGTTAGGACCGAAACCTTCGAGCATTCCTGAGCGTAGCGCCTATGAGTGGCGATGGAAACTACAGCGTGGATACAACTACGCACTTGCTTGCGCTGAGGATCTCCAGAAGAAGGCTAAGAAGATGTGCTCGGACAAACAAACCCGTAAGTGGCTGGGACTCTCAGAGAGGGTCAAAGTCGGTTTTGAGAAGGGTAACTTCGTTTGGCAGTATATCTCGAAAGTTCACACTGGATTGAGCCAGAAGTTGGCACACATGTGGCACGGGCCATTCAGGATCGATGAAATTCGGGATGACTTCCGTGTGAAGCTGAAAATGAAAGATACAGGGTATCGTGTTAACCCTTGGGTACACATTAGCCGACTCAAGCCAAGAGTAGTCTTCCCAAAAATATCAACAGTCGAGGTTGATGTCGCAGATGATGATGTTTCGATGCGGCGCTGTTGCCTGAAGACAGTTGGGAGCCTGACAGCTCAAATGATGTGTTGGAAGTGGAGTCAATTCAGGACGTACGATGGGAGAAACACACCCGAACTGCGAGACGATCCCGATAATACCTCGTCTAATGGAAGTGGTATGATGACCCAGAGTGGATTCCGGTGACACAGCTCAATTGTGGATCACTATTGTACAAATTCAACAAAGGAACGCGAGCACGAACTCGTTTTCAGGCGATGCACGTTGGGGACGACCACCCAAGAGTGTAGTCAACCCGAATGACATTACCTGAACGACGTTAGACCGTGGAACTATGTGAACTGATTATCATTTTGTTTGATTCGTGATGAAGAATTGTGGAGCTATTCAGGATACTGACTGTGGAATTTACGTGCCCGAACCACTAAAACGCGCGATACACCGACATGAATGCCACTATGCCATCCAGAGACTCTCGAGCGACGTCCTTCAGGCTGTCCCGCACGTGAAGGATCAGAAACTTGGATCGAGCTTCAAACATGACGTCCTAAGGTTTCGTGTCCATGAGCTCCTTGAACGCAACTGGATCCCAGCGTTCTCGCAGCGCCTGGACACCTTCGTCCTTGGCCAAATAGGGAGCATAGTCTGGGGACCCGAATGACTGTGTCACGGCATGAGCTGTGCCAGGAGGAAACTTCATCAAAATCCCGCGATGGCGCCACGAGAGGATACCCTGACCCGGCACTTCGACAAACCATTTTTCGGAGTCACTCAGGAAGCCATAACTCTTGTGTGCCAGAGCTGTTTGCTTCTGCTCTTGCCCTGGACGACACTTCTTGCCGTATCCGGACTTGGCGCGTTTCTTGAGTGGCGAAGATGCACGCTTGGGTTTAGCCTTGGATGACGAATCAGAAGCAGTGTCACGACCACGCTTTGCTTGTCGAGGAGGGGTAGTACGACGCTGAGGCTTGCTCTGGCTGTCGTCACCTGGGGAGAAGGACGCGTCGCGCCCTTCATCATCTTCCTCTTGCGTGACACTATCATAAAGCGCCGCCATAATCTCCACAGCGTCGTCCTGGATTTCTTTGCGTAAATTGGGCCAACGAGTGGGAATTTCACTTGAAGTGAGGGTCGTGGCGAGTTTAGACTAAGCCTCCTTGAAACACCAGCTCGGAACGTACTTGGCCCAAGGAGTTCTGTCGAAACTCTTCCAGTATATGATGCTCACTAACATGGAAATTAGGTGTCGAACGTCCAGGTGTGAATGGATCTCAGCATCAGCCCGAGCTGCGGCAAGAGCCTCATCGTAGGACATGTGTGACCGCATGAGTTCCTGGATATCTGCACGCAGCTTGTCCCAAATGACCGGTTGTGTCAAACTTTCACGGGCTTGGTGACGGAGAGTTGGTTGGCTGTCGTGGGATCCAGGGTGTCAGTCATACTCGGAGCGTAAACGCTGAGCCGAAGTTGAAAGTCCGTAAGAGCCTTGGGTTTAGATCCACTGAATAATTTGCGCTGGATTTTGGCTGTGGTAGACACAGTCGAGGACGGCCCCGTGACGTCCACCATGGAAATCTTCAGGGCGACCTGAGGTTTGGGCACGTCAGGGACCTGAGACTCTTCATCGTCGCTTTCGACCTTGTACTCGTAAGCACACGGGTCGGCATCGAACTCGTCGGCAGTGTTGATCTGGATTTGAGTCTTCAAGGCGTCAGGCGGGAGTGAACCATCTTTGAACTTCTCGAGGAGTTCCTTCAGGCGCGGCCAGTTGCCGCTAACCCGAGCGTTGTGACCATTCAGAAAGTTCATCACACGACCGACCTTAAATGTTCCACCACGCAGTCGATCTTCAAGTTGTTGGTTGGCCAGGCGATAGTCCTCAAGTTGACGTTGTAAGTCGGTGTTCTAATCCCGAAGTACCCGTTCTTGGCGGCTGTGCTCTTCTGTAGCCCGCTGGAAATCACGGTCACTTTCGGAGAGTCGACTCTGAGCTTTCTCTAGAAGTTTAGCCACTTGTTGTTGGAAAGCTTTTTCGAGAAGCACAAAGTCGCTACGTGCGCTGCAAGCATCGTCTGAAGAATTGCCCAACTCGAGCGTGGTCTTCGCGGTTCCCAGAGTGCAAGCAACCTGAGAGACACGGTGCCAATCTAACATACGTTTCAGGAGTGTGGACATCCCGAATACCTTGCGAGCCAGACCTTGATGCTCATACACCCGTAAGAGTGCCGCCAATTCGCGTTGTGCTGGGATGCCAGTAATCATATCGCGAAAGTCGCTCGGGCTTGGCTACGCTGACGCATCCCGAGGCAACAACAGCTCGCGCTGAATGTCTTGGTCTTCGCTAAGTAACGTCGATAACCCGGCTTTTCTCGGTCACTCAACAATTCAATCTCAACGAGATTTTCGAGGTCGCCATAACCGGCGCGCAAAAACACCGTACCCAGACAATCGACATCGAAGGCTGGTACACCGACGAATTGCGTTGTGGAGCAAGGCGAATAACTTGGAGGCGATGTGTATTTTGGACAGGAGGGACTTAACCATCCACCGAAGGAGCAGCCGCGACAACCGAGCGAGCCTTGGCATCAGCTGCATCCAATTCCGTGCGATACGTCGACGTGGCCAGCCACGTCGACAGCAAATTTTGCGCAGCGTTGCGCGCGTTAAAGTCGTCGGCTGCGGAGATGCTGGGACGATCTGAGCCAGACGCGGACCCATGTAACAGGTCCACCACTTGCGGACGCTTTGCAGGCACGTCGTTGTCTTGAGCCGTCTCATCGTGCGGACTGACAGGCGTGTCCATCAGTGGCGTGTCAGTTGCCGGAGGGTCGTCGTGTGATGCGTCACCACCTGGTGCGCTAGTCCGTGAAGGCCGATCTAGCTGTGGGACGTCTCCCGGCGGTCGACTTGCCGGCGTGTGGGCAGGCGAGGACAATTGTGGATGCACGGAGTCTGCGTTCGAAGGCATTTTGCCGAATATCTGGAGTTTCGGTTGCATTATTGGCAGAGGCTTCCAGAACGAATAAGATACGAAAGTGGGAATTTCTTGGATATTGCGTGGACGAAGAAAGGTCTCGCGTTTTGGCAATGTCATTACTCCATCTGTTGGCCACATCCTCTTGGATCGTAAGGCTTGTGCGCAAATAGTCCTTATTGGTAGCGTTTTTGAGCTTAGGACTGACGTTTTCTGGGCGGACCTAAAGTAGTACGGGGTGTTCTGACCAGGGTACAGAGGGGCGGTTGTGACGATGCAACCTGGAATTCAGATGGCCTCCGCAGCTGTCCTGACTGGAGAGCCGGACCTGGGAATGTGGAATGAGGTCCCTGACCAACGGACATCCTGAATTGCGGGTGTACATCCCTGATATCGCGTGTAACCCGAATGGAGATACCAAGTACGTTCCGAATAGCATGCGCAGCCTGAATGGATATCACATACAACCCGAATGGAGATACCCCGTGCAATCTGAATGGAATACAACCCGAATGTCAAGTTGGAGTATTCAACTGATGATGTGGTGGTCCAAGATGCCCGACACGACATGCGCCAGTGCCGACAAAGGTCGACCTGAACCGACGTCAGACTACCTGAAAACCATACTGAAGAGAAGATGGGACCCGTGTGAAGAGTCGGCGAACGCTGCCAATTCAAGGTGGGCCATGTGTCAACATGTGATGTGTGTGCTCAAGTTGATCGATGACGTGACAACCCAAGTATACAAAGACCAAGTCATCCAGTCGGTCTGTAATCACGAGGCAACGAAGACCGAATAATTCGAACCTCCAGAGATCAAGATATTACAAGAACTTGAAGATCATGAAGAATAGGCCTAAGATGAAGATGTTGATAGTTAAAGTTTAAATAGAGTTTGTTTTGCCATCTAGTGCACAAGTGGTTCGCAGGAACCGTGTTACGAGGGGCACCGCGTCGGAGAAGACCTGTGGGAGACAACCTAACGGGTCAAGGACCGACCACATCAGGGGCTGACTACGACCATGCAGGACGCATGAAGACTCTCAACCTCGTTCAAGCTTAATTAACTTGGGGACCGGTGTGTTTGAACGCTCGGGCTGATCCAGTTATTCCATTTGCCAAATTGCCTCTGGATACCCTCGAGTGTCCAGTTGCATTTCATATTACCCTGCGATTTAGGAGGATTGTAGCGATCTCCCCCTGGATCTTTATTGCTGATTGCTGTGTGAACGGAAGGTACTTATATTGATTCTCCTGTCTTAGTACAGGAGTGGTGCGCGAAGGGCATCCCGAAATCTATCTGTATTCGGATGTGTCTAATAACTGACAGGCCGCATATTTGCATTACAAACTCTGTGTATATCATCTAGGTCATTTGTATTTTTAGGTTAATTTTGGAGGAATGTCTTTACCCATGATCTCTCAACTAACACTCAGGACGACAAGGACGACGAGGTCCTGGAAGTTCTCTTATATCTCTGTATATCCCATTTGTAAGTCACTGCTACGGTCTTATCCCTGGTTTTCAAATTAATCGAACCTATAGGGATTGACGCAAGGCACACGCCAACCCGGACTAGAACTAGTTTTCAGCCCGAGGCTTGTACTACCTGAACGACTTCATGTTCGAATCCGTTCAGGGTACGCGATACACCTTTGGGCGGTCAAGTGTTCACCCACTTCGCCACAGTTCGGTGGAATACGTTTGCGCTAACACTTTTAACAATCATAAATACCCGTAGTCAGGACGAGGGCGAGTCTGGACTGAGCACCATAGTGCTTCCAGACTCTAAGACTCATCATTAGCTCTCCTCCATGTCGACCGTTTCTCTCACATCCCACAGTCACGTTTCTTTCCTCACATGCACACTTGGCAATCCTGTATCCATTACCTGAATCCTGGTTTCATACAAATCCTTGCTTCCATGAGAAATTATATATCACTTCGTGTCAACCGCCCCTCCTAGCCATGGCTGGTCATTGCGGAATTTTCATGTCTGGGATCACAAAGACACATCTCCATTTTCATCTTGAGTCTGGATCATCTCTGAGCCCCAGGTTCCCTCATATTCTGAGGCCCATTCAGGCTCTCCTGAATCCGGCTCCCAATTCATTTCCAAGACAATCCATCAATTCATTTCCGAATCGAAGTCCTGAGTACCAATATACCGGTAACTGTCGACTCCCATCAGTGCATCAACGGTTGAACTTTCTTCAGCGAACGTTGCCATTCCGAGATTTTCTTCGTTCGACACAAGTCGTCTTGCTCTTCTCTCCAACATGGTTCAAGACACTCTCGTTCCCGGCCCGTCTTCTCCAGCACTGACGTCTGAGGCTGTGCCGGTTCCTGCGGTACCAACGCCTGAGGCTGCGGTCGTCCCTGATCAAGGGGCAGATCCTGCGCCCAACGCCACGCCGTCTACCCACACTGACACTGCGAACTCAGGCGCAGTGGTAACTTCTGCTATGACACCTGCGGATACGTCTTCCGAGGCGCTTCCACCTACCAACTTCCTGGCGTCTGCTGTGGTGGAGAAATGTCGCTAGCTGGCGTGATCTCCGGGGTTCTGACACTCGCGGACACGGGCATAGCTTTGGCTCCTGTCCGTTGGGATGCGCCGCCTGCCTACGACGGCCCTGACGTTCATCTGGTTGGAGTACCTGCGTCGGTCGTCGCACTACAAGGTGGCGTCAAGGTGTACCCCGGGCATGGTGGCCTGGAGGTACTGCTGTGCTTCGAGAGTTTGGACACCACGGATCTCCAAGACCTCGACACACTCATGGGTGGAGACGTCGCCACTGTTTGCCGTCCTTGCGCCCGCGCGTTGCACATGTCTCACTTGCTGTGGAAGTGAGCTTCATCCCGTGTCAGCGCGAATTGGCTGAGTTGTTGGGTCAATTCCCACTGGATCACCTGGTGGAGAGAATGATCAACTCCTCATCCTTCATCCGCCGGATCCTGGTCAAGGTCCGACATCTCCAGGCGGCCTCAGCAGCCGAGAGTAATGCACACTGTCGTCTGAGACCTTGGTGGCCCGCAATAATTTCGACACTATGCGTCGTGAGTGGACTGCTATGTGTCGACACTGGGGTCAACGCGTGCGGACCCTCAAACAAGATCGTATCGACAGCAAGAGTTTCCTGCGTCAAGGTCATCGCGGCGCTGAGTCCCGCCACCAAGCGCGTGTTACAGAGCTGACGGACCCAGCTGCTCAACTCCAAGCCCAGCTTGACTCTGAGGCCGCTCGCCATGCAGCTGAGAGGCGCACTGAGGAGCGCGTTTTGGACGTGAACGCTCTCGTCGACTTCCTGATGGGGAACAAGCCAAAGATCAACGTAATGTTCAAATGGATGCGCCTCGCGGCGCTCCTTCATCACTTCGCTGAGGGCACATCGATCCCAGAAGGTTGGCTCACCAACATTAATGTGGTCACTCTGGACTACCCGCGCTGCGAGTGTCATGAATACGCGAAGCCTTCCCCAAGACCCGGCAATGGTGACTCATTTTCAGGTTCTTCGGGTTCGAAACATCCTAGTGTCCTCGACCTGTCGCCTCCTGCGCGTAATCAAGAGGGTGCCGACGTCTGGGTCACGGACTGAAAATCGGAAGGAGAAGACGTCTGCAACGAGAGATGCACCTGTATCCAAGCGTCCGTCCCTGAAACCGTCTCAAGGCTCGAGACATCGACTCAACTGCCAACTCCGTGCTCGGGGCTATTCGCCCCAAAATATGCTGGTATACGAGCCCCGGAACGTTCCCAACGCTCGGAATCTGGCAGAGGCGGGTCGTCCTCTCCCAGCGGGGATGCTCTGAACCGACGTCCGCGAAGATGTCCAACATCTTTTGTTGTCCGGAATGGATTTCAAGTGCGCCATGAAATGGGTCTCTGAAAGTCAGGGCATTCACCACCTTGTGCCTAGGGAGGCTATCTGCCGCATGTTCGCCCAAGTAATTCACGCAGGTCAGCTGGATGAGACTCCCTGGTGTCATTTCGTCCCTGAGGGGTTTTATACAAGCACAGAGGGGACTTTACGTTTTACGCCTGGTCAAGCGGGAACCAACGCCTCCTTGGCATCGTCTGGATCGGTGTTACATCGAGGTCCAAAAGCGCAAACAGTCGACGCGGGAGACAGAGGTTCTACAAGCCAAGCTCCCTGAGTCCTCGGACGATGAGGTTCAGGATCCGTCTTACGAGTTGTCCCAAGCGGAGCTGGACAAGGATGCACGAGCTGAGGCCGCTGTTGACAACGACGAATCGAGTGAAGATTCCGACAAAGATGGGAAGAAATCTCAGCCCGCCGCTACACACACGAGTCCTGCCAGTCCTGGAGAGACGAAGACTGGGAAAACGAGTGACAAGAGTAGTTACTCTAAGAGTCATGGTGCATCCGGAAAATTCGAGTATCGCGCTATCACCAGCTCGAAGTCTCCGCCTATTCCGAAATCTGGCGGCACTTCACGCGCGCGCAAGATGCCTGTTCTCTCCCTGGCAACATTCCTCCGTCGGGCTAGGGAGGAAATTCCACCCGAGGGCCTTCGACGCATTTGGTCCAAGTTGGCCAAGTTGAATTACGACGACCTTCAAGGCAAGCACCTAGACATGGTGGAGGCTGCATGTCGGGAGACTCACGACTCATATCGCATCTTCGGGATTCTGGTGAAGTTCGATTCCTATCGACAGTCTCAGGGGTATCCTGACTTCGAGCCGCACAAGCCTGACATCCACATTCCGAAGGCGCGCTGGGATCTGGAGACATATCGGGTTTACGTTCCTGAACCCGTCAACGGTCGTCCCGCTCGAGGTGAAGATGGCGAGTTCATCAGAGCGCCCTGGTCTGTGATGTTTTATTATCGCGTCACCGTGTTCTATTTTCACGAAGTGCGTGACTTGAACTCTGAGATGCTCGACGGAATCAGGATTATGTGGACTTCATGCGTGTCAACGCCAAGACTTGGTGGGCTATTCTCCACTGGCTAACCATTTCCTTCTTGGGTCGAAACGTTGCTGACGCAGATACTTCCCATGACTTGTACGAGGAACGTCGCAGAGATGTCAAGCGGCTTCAGCACAGTACGGGGCTCTATTTAAGCGGTTGTTTGCGATCCCTGGATTTCCGAAGACGTTGCTTTACGAACCTGTTCTTTTGACGCTTCCTGTGTGTGTGCGTGCCACTGGATTCTCAACGATCCTGAGCGTTCGTCGCTTATTCGCCGTGGTGGCCCTGACTACGCTGCCCAACTTGATGACGTGGACGCGGAGCACCCAAAGGGCTGCTGCACACAGCGACGATTCTCATGATGCCTGAGCGCCGAGCTCGGAACGTGATTCCGTTATCAGCGGCGTCTCAAGCGTGAACTTCTTTCGTCAATTGTTGTTCTCCACGTACTCTGGATGTCGGAGTCATACTCGTTTCTCTCAGGTTTAGGCAGTAACTCATTAATACGCTCTCCATTTTTCGTTCTCGTATCTTGACGTTTTCACCGCTTTAACGATATGTTTGTCCTGACACTCACTAATGCATTGGTAGCTCTCTGAGATCCTCGCTGGATCGAGGGAACGACCACTCACAGTTCTCAAAATCAATACAATTCGTTTCACAAGTACGGGTTCCTTGAGCTGGACATCGTCTTCGGCCCTAGCTCCCAGGGTGATCGTCACCAGCTTGCATAGCTTGGCAATGTGCTCTTGCCTTAGCGACCTGGTCAAACTCGTATAGCAATGCCCCACAATTAAGTTGGGTTAGGGGTATCCACTCTGGATCCATGAATCCTTTCCACTTGATCAGATATTCTCGAGAACATTTAGAGGTCCTTGTACGTTTAATCCACCGGAGATCTAGGATCTCTTCGACTTCATTCTCATCCTGGGCAGTGTCTGGCTCCCAACTATCCTCGGGAATCATAAATGCGTCAAAATCATCATCTTCTGAGACTTGTATCTATGAGGTCGGTCGCTTAGGGAACAGAGATCTCGGTTTGAGGCGACTAATGTGGGCCCATGGGTTCACGCGGTAACCTGTACCTGGGATCTTGAGCTTGACTCTGAAATCGTCATGAATTCCTTCAATTCGGAAAGGTCCATGCCACAGGTGAGCTAACTTGCGGCTCAATCATGTAGGGACTGTACAACCATACAGAATCACCTGCTTCGAAACCTGCCTTTACACGATCCGACAGTTCTCTCCACTTACGAGTCTGAGCGGCGGGTCTCGCACGCTTTGCCTTCTTTTGCAAGTCTTCGGCGCACGCAAGGGCGTAGCCATAGTCCCGTTGCATCTCTGACGCCACTCCAAAGCCGTTCGTTCTTGGACTGTGGATGGCTTCGGGACCAGCATTGCGGATATGGTTCCCTGGGCGTCCCAACGACGGACCAGGTAGAACGGAGTGTCTAATCTCGCAGCGCCTAACGAGGTATTCAGAGCAAACATGAGACATTCTGCATGCTCATCCCAGTCACTCTGGTCAACTTCAGCGACGTACGCTCTGACACTTCGCATTACAGTTTGGACTGAGCGTTCTTGCTGCCCATTGGCCTGAGGACGGTATCCTAGCGTCGCGCGTTGGTTACTTTTCAGAAGGTCTCTGAATCTAGCGAAGGTCTGGCTCATGAAGCGAGGATCCTGTTTCATGCATCGAACTTGCCCCAAATCTTCTGAATACGCACTCTTCGTATGTCTCAGCAACATCTTGGGCTTCGGTATTTTGCATAGGTTTGCGCATGACATATCCTGAGACTTGATCTTGGAACAGCAACAAGTATGTATTTCCACGATCGGACTCAGGTAGCTCAGTGACAACATCCATAGAGACCACTTCGAACGGATATCTCCATTCGATACTACCAGGTGACGGGCCGAGGACCGGTGGTCGCCCTTTGGCTGACGCATAATCCACACACTCTCTCACGAACTTCTGTACATCGGCGTACATCCCGATCCAGTAGAACTCTGAACTTATCGCTCAATCGTCCTGTTGATTCCTTGGTGACCACCTTGAAAGTCTTCGTGCGAGTAGTGTAGCACGTCAGTACGTAAAGTCCCTGGGACCACCAGCCTGAGATCTGACTTTTTATTACGGGGCCTCTCAGGAGTGGGTGTGCTCAGCCTGTAGAGGACTTCTCGCGAATCGAACACAAACTGATCAGAGATCTTCGCAATCTTCTTCACCTGGCTCCGTGGAAGATCTGACACGCCTCCTTTGAGGACCTTCTTCATTTGCTGGATTCACAAGTCTTCATCTTGGTGAACCTTGATTCTCCTCCAACGTTCATCCTGGTATCCAGACTGGTCTACAGGAGTCCAAGAACTTGCATCCGCTTCTGCACGTGACCTCGTCATCACCATCAATGCTTCAGCCGCGGTAGCTAAAGACTCTGGTATCCCAGCATCAGATTCTCTACTCCGAGTTTGGTTCGGTCTGAACAAACCGCATCAGTCGCAGGGGTGCTTGGGATTTCTGAAGGCTTCATGGTCTTTTCAAGGATTCTCGATACGAGACGTCGACGCACTATCTCATCGGGGTCATCGAGCTCCAAGGATTCTCCAAGCACAATAGTGTTAGAGGTCAAGTAGTCGGCTGCTTGGTTAAATTCACGTTTAACATGAATCAGCTTAACCGACACAAAATTCTTCCTGAGATCTTCATGCTCAGCTAAGCGTCGTTGCAGGTTGGGCTGGTTGCGATTAATCAGACCCTGAGCCTGTTGGACGACGATTCGGGAATCACCGACTGCCACAAGCTCCTTGACAGCGTACTTCATAGCGAGCTTTAGTCCTAGAATTAGATCATGGTAATCAGCATCATTGACCGTCACACCTTCAAGGATGTGTCCTTCAGCTTTCACAATCTGCAACCCTGGCAGCTTCCACACTATGCATCTACAACTTCCCCGGCGAGTAGAGACCTTCGCAGCGCCATCAAAACTCGGAACGTAGCCTTGGTAGTCTTCTTCCAACATTTCCAGACTCCCTGGAGGCATCACTTTCAGACGCCCCTTGGCGGGAATCAGGGTTTCTGCAACTTCATCTAAATGTTCCCTGAGAGTAATACCAGACTCAAGGATGGCCGCAAGGCCGTCCTCATCTTTCTGAGTCGGATGGATTTCCAGTGTCCATCTTGATAGTTCCAGCCCCCACGTTGGTTGTTGTCCATCCGCAGTGTTGGACTTCAATAACTACTTGAGCACAGATTAACGCGTATACACCACAAATGGGAATTCTGATCCATGTATCAGAGGTCTGAAAACCTCCAGAGTCCGCAAGATTGCGAGCACTTCCTTCTCAGCTATGTGGTAACGTAGCTCTGATTGCTTCAACACCCTACCAGTAAATCGTACTTGATGTATGAGGCTTTCAAGCGCCTGATCCAGGGCTGCACACGCCGCCCACGGGTTAGCATGCAGGATAATCACGAAAGGCTTAGTCATATCTGGATGTCGCAGCAACGGGGTCGACACGATCTTACGTTTCAGTATCTCGAACGACTCCTTTGCGGCTTCCAAGTTCCATCCAGCGCATACATGTTCTTTGTCTAGTTCGTAGAGCACAGCGGCAACTACTGGAAAGGCTTCAATAAACTTGTTGTAATAAGTCAGACTTCCTAAGAAGGACTGCACTCCCTTGTACGTTTATAGGAAATGTAAGTCTTCTATGCATTTGACAATATTCGGCAGGGCACTGATTCCATCCGCACTCACTTCATGAGAAAGGAATGGGATGGCCAGCTTTCCGAATTCACGTTTTGGTCAGCTCACAGAGATATTCCAGTATCGTAGTCTGTACAACAACACGTCCAAGTCCTCACATAGTTGGTCCCAGGTCGGCGCCCCATGAGCGATGTCGTCAATATACGAGATTCTTCCTAGGAACGGACCCATTTGTGACGGAGCCGGAATATTGCGTCGGAAAACCGTAATGTCCATTCTCTGGGTCCCGCATATCTACTTCAGGTCTCAGAGCTTCTTGAGGCTCGAGATTCAGGAACTCCAGAACTTCTGAGTCAACCTTCGCTTCCTCTTCAGGAGGTAAACGGACGAATCCCCACAGACAGTTGTTGATGATGCTCTGATAAATTAACGGCGCATTCTTCAATTTAAAAGGCATCCCGAGCCATTGAAAATGGCCAAACGGGTAGACGAACGCAGAGATCAAATTCGCACGTTCAGTCATTCGCACCGCCCAGAATCCACTCGCCATATCGAGACCCATAAACCACATCGCGGATTTGAAGTCTACTAACAGGTCATCGATTAAAGGTAGAGGATAGCGACATAGCTTGATGAGCAGATTCATAAGTCGGTAGTCAATACACATCCGGATGTCTATGCCGTCTTGCTTCAGCACAATCACAATAGGTGATGACCACTCGGACTCTGAATGCTCAATGATCTCTGCCTCCAAGAACTTCTTCAGGAGTTCAAACACTTTCACCAAGAAAGGTGCGCCAATCTGTCTCGCACGTAAAGCCACTGGTTTTGCTTCACCGACGTCGATGTCACACACTACGCCCCTAGCCGGGGCTGAGCTGCGTTGCCATCTCTCAGAAAGATGCTGCGATGGCGTTTCAGGATCCTTCTCATCTTGGCTTCCATATCTGGAGTTGTGACCCCCGGTACTCCGACATTAACTTCGTCGATGTTACACTCTGGGGTCAGTTCCTCAATTTCCGGGAGCATGAAAAGTTGGTCTCGTAACTGCGCCATCAAATCACTTCCTTCCCTGAGATACACAGCAGGCTCTAGGTCCAGTTCCTCCGCAGAGACTCGCACTACTCGATCATATTCTGCCTCCAGCCTTGAACCGGTGTCGAACAGCTCGTCTGTGACTGCACATCCACTGACGGTCCAAGGACCTGAGCGTTATTCTCGACATTTGCCATACTCTCTGGCTCCAGCGTCTCAACTTCTGGATGCAAGTCAGGATGGGCCTCTCCTACTGGCTCAGGATGGGTCTCAGGTTCCTCGGGATCTCTCGTGACTGTGTTCATGACGACCGCTGAATTCCCCATGATCTTGAGCGTCATATCCACTGGTTTCGGCTGTTCTGCAAATTCACCATCATCACCTCAGCGGCTTGGGATTGTGTATGCATTAAGAGCTTAGTAGGCTACTGATATCTCTGAGTCTGGGTACACGGAGGTTCCCTTTCCCTGAGAATCTGCTCTAGCCGTTCAGCACGCATCCTTGCTTGGCGTGGCACGGTACATTCCTGGACCAATTGTTGCCATTCCTCATACCGCGCTTTCTCAGGGCGAACGAATACAGATTGTCCTGGGAACTGTCCGTACCCCACAATACGCGCAACCGCAGTCCTAGTATCGATCCAAACATTCTGGTCTGAAACGTTAACAACCTTGACGGCAGTCGCACAGGATCTGGAAGAATACAGAACGTTGGTCACCCAGTTTTTTTCCTCTCCGAGCCCACACAAACTCACGTTGGGTATTAGGCTGGCCATACCGAATTCATACAATAGCATCCTGACCAGGATGCAGGTGTATGCTTTCCTCTGGGCATACAGGGAGATTCATATCACGGGACTTGGACTCATTATCATACATCACCACAGTCGCTTCGTCTGGTAGCCTGACTAAGCTTTCTCGTATGCAGAGTCGGACACCTGTCGAGTGCATAAAGTTCATGCCTAGCAGAACATCAACACCTTCTCTAATATTTCCAACCCAGATGTTCAGGACGAACATCACACCCCATCCGAGAGTTATCGTCACTCAGGCATGAGTAGTAATGTAAGTGGTCACTCCTCCTATACCAGAGGCTTTGATTTGACGGTGTATCTGGAGCTTGAGCTTGAGTCTACGCGCCAGATCAAGACTCATAATGCTCATAGATGCACCAGTGTCCAATAAGATTCTGGTTCTGGAGTCGTCCACAGCTCCATGTATCGTCGTCAATCCATGCATGTCTCCATGTTCGTGATTTTCGCACCATCCGTACCTCTGACCCGGTTTCAATGGTACTTCCAAGGGATCCTGAGATTCGGACTCAGAGATCTCTGGGATCTGGTCATCTGAACGTTGGTACTCTGAGTCCAATTGTTCAGGGTAGATGATTTCATCTTGAACTAAATTCATGCATTGTTGGTTATCTTGTAGTTGCGCCCTTCGTTCTGGTCCTATACAGACTAATACATACATTTCAGGGGGGGTTCTTAGGCCCGTCGCGTACCGGATCCCCATCCGGCGGGCTTATTGGTTAAACTGCTGCGCCCCTGAAGTGTGGTCCTTGGTCGGAAGGAGACTTCGAAATTGGGTTGGTAATTCACTTGCATTTCCCTGCTTTGCCAATGTCATAACTGACTGAAATGCTTTCCACTGTTCACACGATATTCCACAGTGAAAACCTCCACATTCGGCACAAGGGGTTCTGGCACAGACTCTAGCGGGGTGTCTCTTGGCTTGGCATCGTTCACATATCATCCCGGTCCAACGGTTGGCTTCAGGGTGTCCTCACTTTCTACATTTCTCACAGAAGACGTCCCAATGCTCTGATCGTGCTGCACCTTGACACGGATGTGGGTTGGGTGACTTCCAGTGTTGGTTCTCTGCGACTCGAAGCACTTCTCCATCAGCTCCACCATTGGGAAACGATGAGATCGGCTTTGAATATGCCTCTGCTTGATCTGCAAACACCTCAGGATTCTGGGACTCGTGTTGGAACTCTGAGTTCTGTGTTGGTTCAGCATCGCCTTCAGTCATAAAAGCGCGTCCCGGACGTCTAGTCGGTCCACGATTCTGAGGTCGGCCTTGGTGAACGTTGTAGGCACGGAAATCTCTGGGTTTCTTAGGAGTTGGAGAGTCATATCCTTCTTCACGCCACACATCTTCGTGGCGACGTAATGCTCGTTCCAAGTCCGTCATACTCTGAAACCTGTGACCTTCAAGGATTGGCTTCAGCTGATCGTTTCGAAGTTTCTTGACGAACCTTTGGATGTGCGACTCGCGTAGCTTAGAACTCGACTTGAACTTGACCTCAGCCTTAACCGCAGCCGGATTCAGACGATAGAAGAACTGCAATGGGGTCTCATGGTCGATCATCTTCATCGTGAAGTACCTTTCTGAGTACGAACCCGTGGTACCGATATACAGCTTCCTGAATCTGCGCGACATTTGTTTCCAATCGTGACGTGTAGATTTAGGTAGCTGCGTGAACCAGTCTGTGATCGCTGTGGGCATCCGGCTCCTGAACTGACGAATCTTCATTGTCTGACCGGGATCCTTGAGATGCCATGTCCGAAAATCGCTCCCACCAATTAACTCGATTGTCCCTGGAAGACTTCTCATCGAACTTCCTCAGGTTAGTATAGCCAAAGTAAGGTCTACAATTCCAAAACTTTGTTCCATCAGATGTGGTTGTCGTCGTAATCATCCCGATGTCTTCATCCTCACTCGAAAAGCCTTCAGCAACACTAGAGTCGGAGTTCCCTCCTCGACTTGCCTCATTGTCACTATCACTGAGCTCCGAGTCATCCGGGTCATCAGGAGGAGGGTCAGACTTCTCCTTCGCCATCTTCAGCTGTGACATCTTCGACGACGATGATGTAGACTCTTCCTTCCGTGCGATAGCTTTCTCGCAACTTGCTGCTCCGTTCGCCTGAAAGGAGGTGGAGTCTGTGAAGAATTTGACGACCCTTGGAGATTGACGCTCTTGCTTCGACGTGTCTCGTGCTTAATCTCTCTCTCTTTAGATCCGCCGCAACACTCTGTTGGACGGATGCCGCTGTCGGTGACACACCCACGATGGGCGTCTAGCTATTCTTGGCCGCGACAGCTGCACTGGATTAAGCGTTGCTGAATCATAGGGACTCAGAGATTCAGAAAGCATGCCAGTTGCTGAATTGGGTGCAATCTGAGAAGGGGAGTTGAAGTACCGTTAGTATCTGATTTTGCATGCCTGTGGCCATCGCTTCCCTCGCAAGCTTCCATTCTTCTTCTCGTTTTTTAGATGCTGTTCGAAAGTAGTCCATTGAGTGTTAAGCATTCGCTCACGTTCTCCCAGCGCATTTTGGGCGTTGATCAGCCAGTTCTTCCGTCCCACATCAGCACTCTGGGATTGTTGAGCAAGCTTATTGTCAAACTCACGCTGCATGTGCTGTTTCTCGATATCAAAGGATTCTTCGAAGTGAACTCTCGAAATCAGGGTCTCTAGCTTCGGATTTGGAGATCCTTAAGCTTGAAAGTGTTCAGGTACCAAGCATATGTGAACCAGACTTGAGTCAAGACTCTGTGGCTTCCGGTTTTCCAGTTGAGCAAGCCTGTCGGTCAGTGCTTGCATATTCTCCGAGAGACCATGCTGTTGCCGCTCCAGGCGTCGCTCGATCTGCTGTGCATTCTGCAATTGCTGCTGACCTTGCTGTTGCTGCCACTGCATCTGCACTTGTATGGCCGATTCCATGTGCAACCGCTGTTGTCTCTCATGGAATACTTCCTGTTGATTACTCGGTGATTTCTGCCAGCTGTTGTAGCATCATGTTGCTGGCTACTTGAGCTGTACCTGAGGACGCGGAGGCCGCCCCAGACCGACTAGAGGTTCCAACGTGACTGGATAGATATGAGTGACTCGATCTTTGGCTACGTTTCGAAGAGTGTGTCGACTCCCGCCTTGAGACGATGTACACTCAGACGCGCCCATTTCCCTGGCTCTCATGCCGCTGATGTCGTCGATGGCTCCTGGGGTTTGACTTCGAGCGAGGGGTAGCTTCTGAATCCGCGTAGTCACTCGGCTTATTCATGATGACATCCTCTCGATGGGGCTCAGGTCGCTGAGCGGGAATGAACGTTCGCCTCGGGGCTCCACCTCCGCTGCCTTCACCATTCTGCACACCAGTTGATTGGATATGCATGGCAACCGCTTGCCAAGGTACGTTGTTCCTCCCTCCGGGTTTGACATCATTGAAGATGCGGAGCTCTAATGGGACGTGCCGATCCTGGACGACGTGTAGGCGGAGTGCCCGTGAGAGGAACCTGACGGTCTCACAATACTTGGCACGGAGTCCGACATACTACAGGAATCAGCGGTCTCGACTTTGAGCCCTTGACCACTTTGAGCTAAGCTGGAACCTGATTGAGATGTGTATAACCACTCGACAGCGATGCTTGGATGCTTAACGGTGGTCTCGGCGGTGCGTTCTGCTGTCGCGTTAACTGTTGTTCCCCATCTGACGATCTCTGAAATCTTCTGGCGGTCCGAACTCTGGATCGTTGCTGATTGAGCAGACTTTCACCAAGACAGATGGCTTCCGTATCCGTTATCAACACGTACTCAGGGTCTCCGGCGACCACTGTTCCCGCGTCTGCTCTGACTTCGTAGTGGATTCCCTCCGTGAGCTTATGTCACTCAATGAATACCACTGACAGAAGACATTGGAGTGTAGCCATTCTTGTCCAGCCAAGATTTTTGAGGCTCTGATTCGGAACCACTCAGGAATCACGTTGTCGAGCTGGAAGCCAACTTCAAACAACAGCGTCTGGAGTAGTGCCGTATATTGGCGGGATTCGCACAAGGCAGTCAGAACCTGAATACCCAGGAGGTCTTGAGCTGTTCCGAAATCCAGACGCGTAGCGTTCAAGCCCGCGATCCACGTGGCATCTTGACTTCTTAGCGTCGCTTGCTGCGTCAGGAAATCTGACGTAGTCTTTGTCGCTTCAAACCAGGCCGTGTAATCCGGAGTATTTGCAGACCATGGATTTGCTCAACTCAGGGGAATGGCTCACCCAGATGGTGTCTGCTCCCATATCCGAACTTGCTGCGCTACGTAGGCTTTTGCCATTGCTTCGACGTGCTTATTCGTGACTCGAGGCGCTGAGATCGCCAAGACTACCTCAACATTCGAGACTCCAGTTCCAGGACATTGACTCGAAGGAACCTTCAGATCCCCCTGAACCTCAATGGGTTCAGTCCTCATCGGAGCTTTCTCTGCTGGGTCTGATTCTTCACCTAGAATATCCACGACTTCGACCGACGACTTGGGTTCAGGAACGATCTCCTTCTTCTTGCTCGTGGGGGACTTTGACCAAATTGACGCCTCCCTCAGACGTCGTACCAGTGGCGACCGGCTCCGGCTTCCGACTTTCGGTTTTAGGATCTTCAGCTTATGGTGACACATGGTCTCCTTCATCGGCAGGTTCCACCACCGGTTGTACTGCAGCTGCAGTCTTCTCCACTTCCCGGGCTTCTCTCTTTGCCTTCCTCAGAGCTGTAGCCTTCTTATTGACTACTTCGAGAGGCTTCTTCTCCTCAGGCTTTTGCCCGTCAACTTAACGTGACCAACGAAGATCTACAACTTCTTGTCCGTCGTCCTCGCGTCCCTCCTTCTGCGTACGCTTTGGGCTTCCCATAGACACTTTGTCAGCAGTTAATCACAACTCAATACACTTACTTCCCTATCTAACGATAAAATCCAAGATTCCCAAACGGGCACGCGCACCAGTTGTGGTGAAGTCGGTGAAACTTTCACCCCTTGGCGTACGGTGCTCGCTCTGGTCCCGAGACTCTAGGAGACTCGGATGCGCAGAGGGTCAGAACTCCGAGAACATCTTTGGGAACTCTGAGTTTGGCGTGTGGCCCTTGTGTATAATCCCTGTGGGTTGAACCCAATATTCGGGAACTCTTGGTCTCGACCGCTGGTAGATAGTTTGTAGGAAGTCTTGTGCTTAGCGTGTGACTCACTCTCTGAGTTCATCACTATGACTGAAGCCAAAACCCCAGAACATACTCCTCTTTATAAGATAACCAAATACAACACAGAGTGCTTTGAATATGCAAGTATCCAGCCACTACTTATTCTTATAGACCCTTGAGTGTGGGGTTGGCACCGGTCCTACTCGGAACTACGACTCAGACACTGGTCAGTCTGAGTGCCTTCCATAATCTCGCGCACCACCCTCAGAAATTAGGGAAATATAACCTTAATACAGGCGAACTTTGATCCCGCAGTCGAATACAAACTCTAGGGGGACTACGAACCCTTAGAGCAATCGTCAGCATACCTACCCTTTCCGTTCACTTACAGCAGGCCAAATTGGGATATGGAATGCCGTCGATCAACTCAGAGCACCATCGTGTCTGATCCCCAGCACAACTTGGACTTAGTACAGCTGAAGATCCTCACGCGGCAGCCTTGGCACCTGTCCTGCACGCCTTACAAAACCACTTGTGCTTCACAAGGTAAAACCTCTCTGATTATCTTTCTTTTACTGCTAAATATTTCTCTTGGTATCCTATGTTTTATATTTCACCTGATTTTTTAATCCGTGGAAAATATCTTGGTTTCAGTATACCTAAGTACACTCATCATGGTTGAACTTCAAACACGCTTGATTCCATTATGCATTCACGTGACATCATCAGAAGTGAGGAACATCACCTCACTTCACACCGACTTGTCACCACTTGATGGCGTTACACTTCGAGTCAGATCTCTGACTTCAGAAAGTATTCTATAACATATCGTGATATGTAGTCCATCGGAATATACTTGAATCTCTGGATCTTGTCTTGTTTCATCGTAAAATCTTTGAATACGTAGCGTAATGTCTTCATATAAACGTAGATGTTCTTGATTCTAGCCACTTTGGCGTCTGGATTCAGGGATTTTCTTCGGTGTTCACGGATTCTCAGTCGGGATCCGGGAATTAATCACGGAATTCTGGGATATTTGATTGGACTCTGGAATATAATGTTCTCCACTGCTTCTGGAACATATCACCACTCCATCTGTTGTTCATCTCTCCTTGGATCGCGAGTCTTGTGCGCAAATAGTCCTTAATTGGTAACGTTCTTGAGCTTGGAACTGACGTTTTCTGGGCTGAACTAAGGCAGTACGGGGTGTTCGGTGCAATACGTTTGCACGAACACTTTTCACAATCATAGGTCCCCGTAGTCAGGACGAGGGCGGGTCTGGACTGAGCATCATGGTGCTTCAAGACTCTAAGGCCCATCCTTAGCTCTTCTCCAGGTCAACCGCTTCTCACCCGTTCCACAGTCACTTTTCTTTCCACACATTAACACTTGGTAATCTTGTATCCATTACCTAATTCCTGGTTCCATACAAATCCTTGCTTCCCTGACTGAGAAATTTCAAATCTTTTCGTGTCATAAGGGACTGTCAGCCAGTGGCTGACAGTGATTCACATCGCTGATTGGTAGAGGTGTGACGCACTCTACCAATAGGATCCCTTCAAATGCAGTCTTGGTGTGTGAACACATCAAGACGGGAAACCTCTAACTCTAACCGGTTAACGTTTCGGTTAGAGTTTCGTGTATCCCCGTTACATTCGGCCTGGTTCGAGTGTTATACCTGGTACAGCTGGTTGGCGGACGTGTGGGCGCGTATCGTGGACGACGGAAACGGCTGTCGAAGGACGGAAGTTGTGGATTGTGAACAGTGACAGAGGCAGTTACAGAGAGGGCAGAAAGTTGAACAGAATACAAAGAAGTAGGACACAAGTACACATCATTTGTGACCGGCGCTGTGCCCAGGGCCAGATTATCTCGTGTTAGCGTTACTTGGTTATTGCGAACCTTTGCACGCTTCATGAGGAGCAGCGGTTGGGCTGGCCACTTACCTGCGTGTGGTACGAGAAGTACACGTCATATTACGTTACCATTTGTCAGGTGTTGAAGGTTCAAAGATATTGATGGAAATTCGAGTGTGTACTATTTTGAGGAAAAATAACGAGGCATTTTGAGAGGAAAATTGTATCACTGATATACTCTAGTGCACATAATAAAGATACTACGATATGGTTTAGTGCCGAAGCGCAGCGTAGGCAGCCTAATTTATAGTGAAGTGAGCGACGAGTATTCGCGAGCGGAACGGATTACACTGTCATCTGCTGCGCGTTGTCTATACGAATGCCAAAAATGTGTGGGTGGGTACCGGTTGCTAATTGTTTATCGTCTAAAAACAAAGTAAAAAGTTAATTGTGATATACTCTGAATTTCAGCGAACTATCATTTATGTGTGATTTTATATTCTCTGGAATAGAGAATCCAATTTGCGTTGGTGATGTAAATAAATGTTTAATTTTGTATTCTAGGTACGATTCTATTGACAGCGCCAAATATTAACTAATCACGGATGTTGTCGTTGCGCTCGTAGATGAAACATAAATTCAAACCTCCTTGTTCAGTACCGCGTCTGTCCGTCCGTCAGTCGGTGTGTCCCGCCCCCCAAAATTCATACACCGTCTAAAGTACGATGCTGGCGAGCTGCGATTGGTTCTTTTTGCTGCCGAGCGCAGCGATGGCGGCCCCGATTGGTCACGATACTGCCGAGCTGCGATTGGTTCTTTTTGCTGCCGAGCGCAACTTGCGCTGCTCTGATTGATCAATAATAGTTTGCTGTGGATACATAATCGTAATTTACATAGGTGGTGTGGTCTACATATCGTACTTTGTTGGAAGGTTTGACTGTTGCCCCGTTCTTAAGCTCCTGAAGCGGGATGGCTACACGAGCGCAACTTGCGCTGCGTATATGACCACTGTGCAACACCTTAGCCGCAGCAAACTTGATTCGCATGTACGCTATTACGATACAAACTGCATAACTAATGGTATCGTCCTAAAGCCTACTAATCGCTAAATTATGGACATACTAATATATCATTGGTTGACTGAAACACTTTGATTGGGTGATAATGACGGAACGTATATAACTCTTTCTATTGCCAAAATGGAACGGACGTGCCAAACGTGCTCTGCTACGATACATCTTCAGGATCCGGTCACGTATTACCCCATGTCCAACAGTACGTGTGCGTGCTGCAAGCACCTGGTGACGTGTCATGGATGGCCTTTGAGGATCACACAAAAAGGGGTGCCGCGAGGCGCTGTAAAACGTGTGTTAACGGACCCAACAGCTGCCGTTTCTGGCACCGCGAGGCCCCACCCCCACCGGCACCCAACCCAACCGCGGAGGAAGAGCACCAAGAGCACCTGGAGACGGTGCGCATCGCGCTGGGACCTCCCCCGCAGCAACCAAGCGAGCCTCGCAAGCGTCATCAGCACCATCGCAAAAAGCCCCGTAAGCGTTCCAAAAAGTTGAGCCATAGCAAGTAGTGTATTAAGTACGAATACACCTGACATTTGGCACTGTCAAATATGATATTGTTTCTCGACTTTGATACGTCTCTATAACCTTATAGGTACTGTACGCAGACAATGTATAATCAAAATATCTTCATGTCGGTGCATCTATCACTACGTGGCACACTGTACGCGGACAATCTTATAACCAACTGCTCTTCACGTCGGTGCATCAACCACAACGGGCACACTGTGTGCGGATATCCACGAGACTGGTAACGGGACTAGAACTTTAGTGAATGGGCGAATTTCAGCAGTAGGAGAATGCATGTAATTACACAGTGTGGAAGAGAGACAGAAATCAACATGAAATCCCACTACGCAGAGGTAATACTCAACACAGGTGAGAATACCAAGTTGCGGAGAACGTAGTAAGGGCCACTCAAGTCTCCGAGACATTCGAACGCGGGCTACCAGAAACAACACGGCACGAGATCAACCTGAGCCGCAATCAGACACGATACGTATACACAATGAAGCTTTGCGGTATCAGGAGATAAAACTACTATGAGAGACATGAGGAACCATGGCAGATAATGCAAGTACATCCTTGAACGAACAAGAATCGGTGCTACTGACACATAAGATATTGAAAGCGATACTGTATAGAGCGCAAACACAATACACATTGCACTGGAAAGAGTATAACACCTATACTAACAACAACAAAAGTGAAGCTCGCGGAGCGAGCGGAACGAGTAAACTTGCCATCTGAGCGCACCACAGGACAAGTATGCGTGGGTTACGAATCGCAGTGTGCAATGAAAAGGCTGTACATAACGTAAATACCACAGTAGTGTTTAATGCTGAATCGTAGCCTAGACAGCTTAATTTGTAGTGGAGGGAGCCACGAGTAGTTGCGAGTGGAACGGAATACATCGTCATCTGCCGCGCGTTGTCTATACGGATGCCAAATATGTGTGTGAACAAGTTGCTCATTATTTATCGTCTAAACAACAAAGTATAAATAATAAATTGAATAAAGTTCAGGCGACCAGGGTTGTATTGAAGTGATAAAGCGATAGGAAAGTAATGCTGGTGCTACGGTAGTGTTTGGAGCTGACTTAGTATTAAAGCGAGCGGCGAGCAGCCGTGACCGGAGCGGGTTCCAACTCAACATACACCTCTGCCGCGTATGCGGTGGCGCTTGGCTAGTAATAATTTGGGGGATGAAACCTTGCTGATGGTGAGTCGGATTACGATATTCCGCTCATTTATGTCGATTTTGGACACTAGATAGTTTTACCGCTAACACATTCGAGTAAGGTGACAAGTCTTGCAGTATATTAGCCATTCATGACTTTTAACGTGAAGTATTAACAGTAAGTGCCTGTAAGAAGGGGGCAAAAAACCTAAAAAGTGGAAAATGAAAATCTGACTAAATCTGGGATTTCGAGACAACCGACGCGGTCGACACCGTTGAATAGCTTAGTGTTTCGAACCTAATGCTGCGGTCTCCGTAAATGGCAACGAGGGCTACACATTTTGCAAGTAACGCGATGGCAACGCGCTTCCGGCATCGTTTGCAGTGATTTTCAAAACGTTTGAAAACGGATACGTGGGAATGCCCTTTTTCGACTCATATGCCGCGTCCACGCTCCTCCAGTTGGCAGCGGCTCCATTCGTAGCGAGATGAACATGATGGTCGAGTCCATGGGCACGTCGCTACAGCCGCACTTCGCGGACCTCAAGGTGCTGTACGCCAAGGTGCGTGTGCGCGCCATGCACGCGGCCTGCAGTGTGCGCGCCATGCACGCGGCCTGCAGCCTCGTCGACTTCCTGGAGGAGAACGACGTGCGTGACTTCCGCGAACTCGTGTCGCTTATGATTACGGTGCTGCAGCAGCGCATGTCCACTGGTGCTGAGGCTAAGGCCGTAGAGTTATTGGACGTGTTCTCGGAGATCGCGTCGCACCCATTCCCCATTCTGGACCGCAGTTCATTGAGTAGCTACTGCAGATCATTGTGGCCGAGCAGCTCAAAATTAACACACGCGCGTCTGAAGCTACGTCATCGCCGAGTTCATCAAGAAGAAACTGAAGCCTATCGGCAACAAGAACCTCGTGGCCAAGACCGTCTTGTGCGGTCGCATCTCGAACCTGCTCGAGCGTGAGTATAACAAGACCGGGGACTCGATCTCGAGAAGGTAAGTTGAAAAGTGAGATTGCTAT
>NBNE01000130.1:0-38403 GCA_002215365.1 Phytophthora megakarya
TGTGTCGGCCAGTGTCGGCCACAGTCGGTAGCTTTATGGTATGGTAGGCTGTCGATTAATACTTTGCAATGGTAATGAGAAATGAATACACCATCGGGCAAGCCCCATAGGCAAGTTTGTCGATTGAGATGAGCTGTGGCTTTTACCTGTCGTCGATCGATACCTATCGAAACATATCGTCGAAAGGGAAAAGTCACAATTCATCCCAATCGAAAATCTTGCCTATGGAACTTGCCCGATGGTGTATTCATTTCTCAATCGCCCCCAAAGAACAGCTTCAGAGGAACTCGAACCATGCGCCTAAGTCAATTTCTGCTGCTGATGGTAGTCTCCTTCGTTGGGTGCTTAATTTGCACCACAACCGCTACGAACGATGTCTCCAGAGCAAGCCAGACACTCCGTCATAACAACGAGCATGCTCGTGAAAGCCGCCGTTACCTCAAGAATGGTGAAAAGGCGACCAACTCGATGAGTGCTGAAGATGAAGAAAGAATGGTCAGTTTCAAGCAGTATCTTGGTGTGTTCAAATTTCCCAAAATCTTCCCAAAGCTATCGGGCGCTAGCCAACTCAAGTGGCTGCGTGGTAAGTTTGGGAACAAGGCTGGTGGAGTGTTCAACGCGTGGTATAAATATCGTATGAGCAGACCGAATGCCCAGATTTAAGTACCCAACAAAGCACCATTGGAACATTGTTTTCAATCAAGATCTAATTGATCTACTTCGAACCAAGTCCAAAACCTCGTTAGATATTACTTCAAACGAATGCAGTACAGTGTGGGCCAACGTTAAGGTATAAACAACCTTAAAAGCTTAAAAATGTCTTGTTTTACACATACCGTAAATATGCGTTAGAATTCTGATTTAGTTTACTATGGCGCAGAGCGCCACTAGTTCTTTACCCCTGGACAAGTAGTACATAAATTTTCTCAATTCAGTTTAGACGGAACTCCCAACAGACGAGGTTCGTGCAAATATGGTGTTCCAAGATGCCATCTGGAAGATACGTGTGCTACAACATTAAATGAACGCTTTAATCTGTGCGACGCTGTCCATACAGCTCTTCTAGCTGTCATCCCAGGATAAAATTACGTACTTAAATATTTTAAAATACGACAGTGATGTAGTCTTTTTACACGGTGTTCGTGACTGAAGATGCATTACCGTAGGGTAACTCGGCGTATCGACGATACTACCATTTGTTCTATACTATAGAATCTGTAGTGGCCATGACATAGCAGCATGGAGTCCAAAAATGTTGACAACCTCTACTCTAATTTAGAGTAGCGATTTCGGCAGCTCTAATTTAAAGTACGGTAATGATCAGCAGGATAAATCATTCTCATCAACGAGTTTGATTACCATTCAGAGAACTGATTCCAGTTCAAGATGGTTCTTACACAACCAAGTGATAAGCTACAGATTAAAACCTTACCACTAAGTAACTTATCTAGGCCTTTAAAAGCACAATAATTGTATATGCCCTTTTAAGGGCATCGATATCATCAGCAGTTTCATTATATTAACATGTAATTTTGGGCCCATCGTCTGCTTTGGCATCAGTTCTCTATTTCCATCCCGTAGCCCATCTTCCTCAATAATTATGCCTTGGCATTCGAAAATAAGCCCATCTTTGTGGTCAATAGTCAAGAGCTTGTGTTCCTGGCAGTTGCCAGAGGAAACAGATCTCTTACCATCCTAAATTCGATCAACTGGATGTATTTCTGGCAACTTGGTTCCTGAGAATAAGCTACAAACCAGGACAGTGTCGGAGTCTGGAGTTTCCTGCTCCGCAGTAGACCTGGCTACAATGGCGTACGTAGAGGATACTGCTGAATCTATTTAAATTAAAGGGAATAAACACAAGTCGATTGGTCTAGTTTCATCCTACCGTGCAAAAGTAAGTTATATAATCGCAATTAAAAGATAATTAGGTTTTCTTGTAGTTTTTTGGTTAAGTATTAATTTGCTAATACGTTATTACCTAAAATTAATTTCATAACAAAACTTCTAAAACTATGATGTCGAAGTGACTCGCTCACTTGATTGTGGCATAACCCATCTTCTGAATACATACATGTCCAGCTGAGACCCCTCAGCAGAAGTTGCAGACAGCAGGCTGAAACTGCTGCCGAGGATCTCTTCACATTTCATTTTGCCATTGGTTCTTCATCACTCGGTGCTCAAGCGTCAAAGAAGCCTTGCAATGGGATTGTATCAGCTTGTTTTCTTGGTGGCTGCGGTACTAATTAAAACTTCTAATTTGGTACAAGCGTCAACAACCTCACAGTTGGGGGTATTTAAGACTCCGACTCGTGCACGTGAGAGGGACAACTCAGCAACGAGGTTTTTGAGAGCTTACACGGCTGATGAGGGTGTGGAAGAAAAGAGAGGAATCTCCGCCAACCTCCCCGGCATTAAGAAAATATCCAGTATCTTAAAGTCGAGTAAGACCAAGGAACTCGAACGAAAAATCAAGGCCGACGACTCCATCGATGATGCTTTCGACAAGATAATACGGGATACTTTGCTAAGGAAGAGTGGGCATATCGAAGCTGAAAATGCACATGATTTGTTGTTCCTGGGCAAAGAATTCAAGGTATGGGCTCACCACGCCGAAAAGATGAACAAGTTGTCCGAAGTAAGACCAGAAGCTGCAATGCTTGCCACGCTCATGAAAACTTTCAGCGAGAAAGAAATAGCAAGGATGATTTA
The DNA here is from genome assembly GCA_002215365.1 of Phytophthora megakarya. Taxonomy (NCBI): domain Eukaryota; phylum Oomycota; class Peronosporomycetes; order Peronosporales; family Peronosporaceae; genus Phytophthora; species Phytophthora megakarya. Next base: position 2,713 of record NBNE01000130.1, read on the forward strand.
TTTCTCAAAGGATGCATCGTGGACTGCTCCAAACAGTGTCATCAAGAAGTTGGAGAAAACGCAATTCAACAGCTGGTTTGAAAAAGGTTTGGACCCTACAAAAGTTCTTGAGACGGTTCTCAAGGTGCGAAGGAAAAACATTCACCGTACACCTACGGAGAAGCAGATTTGGGGAGCTTACAGCATATGGTACACGCTGAAAACACTTAACTATTAGATACTACATTTCTTTTGTAGTACTTGCAAGTATTAACTCTTTTTCAGAATCACACCACATCCTGTCACAAACAAGTTGTATTTTCATCATTTTTGAACGTCGTTTAGCATGCCATCCTTACATCCGAGGAATCATTCGTTTGGACCTTTCACACATCTGGTTTGGTGCAGTATATTGGTTTCGTCTGCTATTATGGCTACACCAACCCCACAGACTGTACTTGAACGTAAATAACACTGCCGAAAATCACTCGTTCACCATGTATATGCAATGTGTCATCAACATATTCTGTACCTCCTCGGCGTACGATGGCAAACTACTGAACATGTTCAGTGAACAAACACCCATTAAAACGAAGTGATCTACATTGAGTGTAACGTTCTCCAAATGCTATTGTGAAAACCATTATTACTGTTTTACCATGCCTGACTTCGAATTCTACGATCTTTACGAGACGTAGTAGCACGTGATTTGATAGAAATCTCGCCATCTCCGTTCAATAGTCGCCAGAATTGATATCAATCTGAACAGCGTACGCATCGCTTCTTGCCTTGCTAGGGGTTGGGCCCCCATGTCCTACGGTCGGAAGACCCGCTTTGAGGCAGCGGGCAATTGCGATTAAACGCACTGGGTGTACATGCTTCCGCCTCAGCGATAACTTGAGTTACAATCAAGACGATAGTAACGAGGAGACCGACACACGTGGTAAAGCGCATTGAGCCAAATTGGATTTGAAGATCTTGTTGCCAGGGTTGCAATTGAGAAATGCGGTCCCTGAGAGCAGTGCATAGTTATTTTTCACATCCTACATGGTTGGATACAGTACCATAATTTTGTATTTCATGTACAGGTTATACTTCAAGAATTGTCAATAAATTTTGCAACACATCCCTGCTTGTAACATATGGATAAGTGAAGATTCTATGATAAGGATATTGCATACAGTAGTTAATTTATGAGTTCCTGATCTTCCCACAATATCGTATCCTGTTGCGTTTTATATACATGTACGTACAGTATAATGTACGCAATACAAGTGTCTTTCTCGAGATAGATGCGTTGCATGGGATAACACTTTAACAAGCTAGGTATGATATATGGCTTCTTGGGAAAGAGTCTCCACGATAGCGCTTACCTTGATGGTTAACGGAAAATTTGAAGATGGCTGATCCCAATGATGGAAGCTGATAACTTGTACTTCAGATACTATAGAGAAACAACATCTAAGCGAGAACACGACGGATATTCGTTCATCCATGTGCTTCGAGATGGTAATCAGAATTACTGTTTACCATCTTGAAACTCATATTGATCTCTGAGATTAGAGACCGTCTGCAGTTTGGAGCAGACTGCAAATCACTTAAAAGTATGGTTCATGTATTATGCACTGAAGTACTCTTGAGCCTCGAGTGAAGAACCTCCACTGGAGGCCATAACGATTTTCGATAAACTTGAAGAATACTAACGGGAATCCTTGAAGACCCTTTTGATCTAACGCGATACTTCGAAGTATCAAACTGCGCATTCTCCAGCAACAGCGAAGAAGTGAGGGTTGGGCTACAAGCTCAAATACAACGACAAAAACATCCATTTCGTTCAATCCATAAAACATACATGAGACCAGTGAATTACATCCCCCGGTGGTTTTGATAAATATCTAGGCAACATCTCACGTTCACAGCCCTCTCAAATATGTGCACTGGCGAATCCTCAATTGTGATTCAATGTCAATACATGACTTGCGTATGATTGTAAAAGTGTAAGACAGTCGACTCACTTATTACGCTGTTGGACTCTCATGTCTTTCCTTTTATAAAAATGCTTACTTTACTCGACCGTCTCGTTGTAATGTTTCATGGGAAGAGAAATCTTGTTTAACCAGATCCGAATTTATCCTACTTTGTAAGTGGTATATTTTCTTCTACCTCTTGGACTCCCCCGACAGCCTAAGCTACATCAGTCTAAGCAGTCTTGTCGTAGTCTACTCTTTCCACGTTGATCAGGCCTCCTTTGCAGTTGTTGCCACTCTTTTAGACGTGGAGCTTTGACGAAGGGAACGTACCTCACTGCCGAAGATAGGGTTGTGTGACAACTGTAAGCATGGATATCCTGGGAACTACCCTCGATAAAACTCCATGAAACTGGGAATGTTGGAATGGAGACATTCAATCTGAGGCTGCACTCATTCCTGAGTTTCACTTTTGCTGAACTCCATCATTTCTGAAGTTGCTTCTCATCCCCACAGTAAAGTTCAGTATCTTAACATAGAATACATGTTTTGTAGACATCCTAGCACATCTATCTCGATCTTCTTTCTACAATCTTGGTATTGACCAGTGCACATTCGTATATCCGGGCTACCTTTGGCTCTGCTTTCCAAAGCAGTCATCATGAAGGTTGTGACGATAGGATAACTCGTTATTTATCTCGAAATACGTGGCTTTATTTCGCCCACACCTACGTGTTTTACACGTACATATTGGTACATGTATACCGTTGATGCTGCATGTATAACGTCTCCACTACATTTGTAAGCACTTAATACAAATTTGTAGTCGGCATCAGCACGGACTGTGTCACGGTCGTTAGATATACTTCAAAATCGTCCGGTGCTCCCGATGCCTTCAATATCATCGAAAGTCCAAGTTAGAAGGAGGGCTAAGGTACAACGCCCATAACTTCCAGGTAACTTTGTGAACAATCGTGAGGTTGTGTGCAGCCTATCAATCTTGATATGGAGCCCAGTATATTTTAAAATGGTAATCGGGTTACTGTTTACCACTTTGCAACTGTCCATCAGATTAGCAAATCACTGGTCCCTGAGACTAGAGGATACCATTTGCAATTTGGAGGGGACTGCAAATCATACCACTAGTGGTACTTCACTACATTGATAGTACATTTTGCTTTTGCGACACATGTGGATAGTACTCTCGAACTTCAAACGGAGGTGCTAAATGATCTTCGATAAACTTGAAGAATACTAACGTGAATCCTTGAAGACCCTCACGATTCTAACGCCTTATCAAACAGCGAATTCTCCAGCAACAGGTAAGACGTAGATACAACGCCAATCAGATGTACAGAGGCCCCCCCCACCAATAAACGCGGTGGGTTCAACGATGTGATTTCCGAGGGAGATCAAACGTGCTGTTAGTTATTTAAGTAATATGGATATGTAAGGATGGGATATTGAAATTGGGAGTTACGTTTATTGGGGGGGCTCTGTATCTCGTGAAATCTAGAGCATACAGGAGGCCTGTGAATTACTTCCGTTTGTTTGGCGAGCACCTAGGTGGTTGTGATTCACACTGGGAATATTTGTTGATATACTTTTAACTAAAGATGGAGATCGCATTCTTCTGCTAACATAAATTGGCAGCAATAGAACCGGTATAAAGCGATATTTGGTAAAATTAGATCTATCTTCATTCCATTCAAGAACGTTTATTTCGAATTGGTGGCTCACGCAAAATATTATCAATCGACAATCCTTCCTTCTCTAAAATGACCATTGGTGCTCTCGATCCTCTCGTAGTAATGCGTCTTGGGAAGAAAAAGCTTGTTGAACCAGAGCTGAATTTTTTCTTTCTTTGTAAGCGGTATATCGTCTACCTTTTGGACTCTCGCAGCTGCTTGAGCTGCTAGTTCCGCATTAGCGTAAACAGTCTTGATGTAATTTACTCTTTCCTCGTCGACTGGGTCTTGTGAAGGTGTTTTCACATGTTTAGGAGTTGAGCTTTGACGAAGGGAACGTGCTTCACTGTTGACGAGAACGGTGGTGACAATTGCAAACAGGATGAAACGAAGGTGCATGATCTTCGTGACAGATCGAGCCGACACCTCGAAGTACTAGGCTGTAAATTGGTTCTTGTTGGTGAATTCGAAAGTGAAAGACGTTGGAGTCGCCGACTTGGAGAAATAGTAACGCACGAATTGAATCCACGTCTTTTTTTTGAAGAGCAATCATGAGAACGTGTGCAACCTATCGACCTTGTTGTGGTACTTTTGATCCATGTGGACAACAGTACTGTACGTTTAGCCGGTTGAACCTGAGGACCACTACAATACAGTACTTATACAGTGTAGCAAATAGTGAGATCAACAGTAAGTGAGCGTAGCGAAGCTTTCGTTGTATTGGTTTTTGTCAGAATTCCTTCTTTCAGCTTAAATGTAGAGAACCCGCGAGTAAGAATCTTGTGTGCTCTTGCTATTTAGACAGATCAGTCTTATCCACAATACTGGGATCCCTCATCACCGAAGTTGCACGTCAGGCCTGGATCGCACTTGCGATCGCATTTCGGAGCAGCGTCAACAGCAGCGTCGACAGACGTCAGAACCAGCAAAGCAACGACGGCGAAGCTGAGAAAGAGCGATGGCTTAAACATGTTTGGAATGTGTTTTGTCGGTTGTGCGGGTGTGAATGCAAAATGCGAAGTGATTCGGCTGTTGCTATTGCCAACGATCGGAGACGTACAAATGATATTTCTCTACATGTACGAGATAATCAATGTATCTGGCTGGTACTTCAACGAAAAAATATCCAACGGCTGGGATTGTGTTTTCGACGATTGTGTGCTTCCTACAGTCCAGCGACTTATACATCTATTATAATAATCGAATATTGTACCGTATACTATTAGGTAGACCCCGTTAGGATTCAAGACAATGAATATATCTTTTCAATATATTTATTGCCAGGACAGCAGCAACGTGCTGCTAGCAAGTAGTCTGTCTATATAATCAATCGACAGTACATGAATGCAAGTCAGATTCGCAGTTTCAGTGTTACTCTAGTCAATGCCACACCACAGTGCCCTCTAAGATGGCAATCAATATTAGTGATTACTATTTTTGAAAGCAGATTGATGCAGTTCGGGATTGTATGCATCACCATCTGAGTCCATTCTCAAACGGAGCCATGGCTATACATGTAGCGCCTTCCATCAGAAGTATCCTCATGCTGTCAGAGGAAACATTGCGAGGGATGACAGCAATTGCTCTCATTGACCGACGATACTGGTGTACAAAAGAGCTCTACTCATGGGCGCCGCCGTGGAATGCACCTCACAGTGAGGCTCACTGAGGTGGTTTCGTACTCAGTGTTGCTGTGGACGGGCACTGGTCGACATAGCCCAAAATGCAAAATCAAATCCGAATTCTACTCACACATATGCGCTACCAGAAAATTGTTAGATTTGCGATAATCCTATGGATCATTTTGAGTCTAACCTGTAGGATACATGTACTGCAACTTGGAGTCCAAGGGGTTTAACCATTACTATGATCGATTATCATTGATACAAGCTTTAGCTTTGGCTACCTTTACACCGAATTGTGTATCTTTTAATGTTGTTTCCACAACGATAGCTGTAAACTTATTAATTTCTCTTGCCGTACTGCTGTCGAACAAATACCCCGCTAAATTCCAACGAGCTTCAAGCAGATCCAGGATTAGAAATCCTTCTCGCACATAATTATGTTTTCACTACAAGCAACAACTTCTCACGGAGATCTCGTATACCAGTCAACCTTAGCATGCTTAAATTTTGTACGTCAAATATGCAGTGCAATTCTTGCTACGCACTCCAATCAACACTTCCACTCGAGCATCTATCATTTCGAAAGTCTCCATCCACTGCGCGCAACACCTCATCAACTACAGCCATGAAAATAGCTGCTTTCGTCTCTGTACTTCCACTAGTGGTGCGACCACCTATTCAGAGCGCCAACTAATTGCTGGTGGAGAGATCGTTCCGGCTGGTACCAAGACGTACAACGTGGGTCTACGTCCTGGAAGTGGAATAGACCGAAGCACCTACTGTGGCGGTGCTCTCATTTCACCAACGCACGTGCTAACCTCGCCAGTATGCTTCGGTAACACCACTGAAACTGGTGGCGCTTGGGTGTCTATCGGATCGTACTACCGGTCTCCCACCAAGAAAGAAGATGGTGAGCTGATCGAAGTTGTATCGGTTGAGAATCACCCCAAGTTTAATCCCGACCTTCAACAATATGAGTTGACAATAGTCGAATTGGCTGAACCCAGCTCTTTCACGCCTGTGAAACTTGCGAAGACTGACGATTCGGACATCAAGAAGAATCGATGGGCTACCTCCATGGGGTGGGGACTCACGACTAACGATGGCATAGAGTCTGACGAACTCCTCGGAGTTGAAGTTGATCTCCACGACCAAACATGCTTTGAAATCTACGGCCTGGACGAAACCGAGTTATGTACTGGTGGTACTAAGAACGACGGAATTTGCTACGGGGATAATGGCGGTCCGTTGATTATCGAAGCGGAGAGCGGCGATGATACCGATGACGTCCTGGTTGGTGTGGCCTTGGGGAGTGATGGTTGTGGAAAGGGACACTATGGAGCGTACGCCCGTGTCTCCTCTGGACGTCAATGGCTTGATGAAATCCTCAACGATAGGAACAATGAGCAACATGGACGATTTGTCGACATGTAGTGAGCCAAAGGTGAATAGATGAATTCTAACTAGACACCCGTTTTAGTATTCGACGGCAAGAAGTTGTGGAACTTCATTCGATACTAAGTTCTTCTTAGTGATGAAATATGAACCTGGATGTGATGGCAGCAAAAGTAAATACGTAGATATTTACTCTTAAAAAGCTTTCTTTACTGATATCTCCTGCTAAACATGTGATAAAATTGGTTTATGGAATCGTCAAACCACTCAACCGAATTGACTTAACTTGGACTGATATTGGAAACGACAATTTTTCTGTGGCGGATATGTTGCTGGTTGTGATTGAGTGGACGTCGAATTTAAAGAAATTCATTGATGAGCATTTTGAAGTCTTGAATACTTCGAAGTAATTACTACGACCAGATCTGAATATTTCTCTTTTATATACTACTAGTAACACCTATCTGATCCTATGATGCTCGATTCATAGTCGAAACGTATTTTGAACAAGAGGGATTCAAGCACTGCGTGCTACCTCAGACTGATAAAGCATGACCGTTCATTTTTCGGTGTATTGGTAATCGTTAATGCTTGTTTGAAATGTACTACATTTAATGTAGTACAGCCTATCTAGCTGCATGTGGACCAGGCACTTACAAGGGTCTTCGTGCGAACATTGTTATTATATCCTCAACGGACTTACCGATCACGACAGAGCCCTTACTTGTTCATAATCTCCGCTCTCGCTTTTTTAAGGAACTCAAACTGTTCACCCGCGTCCTTGACAGATTGTTTTATCTTCGCAAGGTGAGCAGCTTCAGCAGCTTTCTTCGCAGGTGCCGTGATAAATTTTTTGAACTTGTCTCCAAGAGTTCTTTCTTCTTCCGATTCATCGTCGTCCAAAGTTGGGTTCTCAACACGGCGTAATTGGCGCCCGCCATCCGCGTAGATTGCGTCAACGCTATCAGGCGATGCCGCATTCTCAACCATTGACTGGGAAGCCTTGACCACAGGAAGGGAAGTGCTACTAGCACAAAGCGTAGATGCAACCACAATCGCGATAGTGAAAATGAGGCGCATACTTCGTGTTATAAGCGCAATGAGGAATGTTATGCCTTGGAGCTGCAGAGAAAATTCCAGAGTGAGGTCTTCGTGAGCTATGTACTTATATCCAAACTACTTGCAAGCAGCTACGTTTGATACATACTTGGTATGTACTTGTAACACGATTGCATATACAGCAAATCCTACTTATCTCCCCGTTGTTTGGCGTCTCAATGGTTCATCTGCGACAAACATTGGGTGAAGTGCTTTGAGTTAGGAAGTCTTAACATCAGGTATAGGATAACTGGATGATCCGGTCTGGGGATTATCATAGCGGACTTTCCCCTTCCAGTATTTAGTAGACAACGTGGTGGTATTAATTGATATAAAGCATATTGAGTATCGAAGCTTACTAGTGAGAAAATAATTTCATGCGGCTTAATAACCTCTAACTCGAAGTTAGGTTAGGTTGCCTTGATACCAATAATGCGTGTGATTTAGGTAAATCACGGACCGTAATTAGTAGGATATCGGTATGCAAGGCTCGACAAGCAACTGTTAATTCATTCCCTGACTGTAAACAACTGGCTCCAACTGAATGAGATACGAGTGTACCTCCAACGACAGTGTAAACCAAACACATGATCAAATCAATCAACGTTAAGGTAAGTACAGTAAGAAAATGAATAGTCAATGTGCGGTAAACAATTCAGACTGAACTGAACTTCAGCGAGAGTTAAAAACACACGTGATAACCAAGGGTGTATATAGACTGTAGAATATGGAGTAGATATGAAAACTTCAAGAGTTTGTGTCTGGGGACTACTCGAATTCGTTTGGGTAGCTCAGCTATAGTGGAAATGCTGTCGTCCAACTCGAGCCCGTCGACTCAAACCAAAAGTATCAGTATCTACTCAATTTGAACTTCCAAACGTCCGATAGCCGTTCTGCTCTTCAATTGACAACATTTTCTGTAATTATGGCTGTATAACTTCTGTGGAACATATAAAGTTCCTGGTGCACTTGGTATCCAGTGCAATAATCGTCAGATTTGACGTGGTCTTAAGTAATAATTGATTGAAGTTACTTTAGTCAAGTTGAGAATAAGTTGAGTTGAACAGAGGCTATCTCAAGCAATTCAACACAATTCCTACGTGTAGACCATCGAGTTGGGCCTGCAATCCATTTAATGAGTGAAGGCGATCCGTTGTGTAAAGTTACTCACTGGCAGCTTTCATAGTGTTCACTCCTGCGGTTAAATATGTACCACACTAATGGCCAATGTATCCATGGAAACGATGAACGGGTAATTGTATGCACAGCTTGCAGTAAGTCACTGCTAACATAGGAGATTCATCGCGTTGGTTGCTAGCTGGCATTGATACTTAATCCACCACACGTCAACTTTTGCGGTCCAGCTTGTTATCCATTAAAATAAGCTACCAAAGTGAATACAAGATAATATATACACGTTTTCAGGGTCGTAACGCTTGCACCTGTGCTAGCAAAGTACCGGTACTGGTCGGAAATATAGCGGGGTTAGAAAATTTGGTACCATTTCGTGGTTACTACATTTACACACATATTTGCAGTAACCGCAATTTTGGTCGTGGGGGCCTCGCATCCTGGGGACCACAATGTGGAGTTAAGGCGATCTTTTTTACACATGAAACTTGCGTGCGTGACGCAAGGCAATAAAGATCGCATCCGATCATGCATCATCATGGGATGAACTTGTGATCGTAGGAGAAGGACAATTCGTTCCGGACATACGGCTGTTGTATTTACGTGGATATGACTGGTTCTCTCGACGACGAGAAAATTTAAACCAAAGAGACAACATGTCAGCTGTTACTGAAGGATACAGACTGTCTCCATGATCGACACAGTGGCCTTTGGGTCTCGACCGGTTCACTCATCTTTTCTTACAGTTACCAATGCGTGGTTTCCCTCAATTGTTCCCTGATTATGGGTGGACAAGAGCTGCTTGACCGAATACCGGCTCAGTCTAACATCTTGATTGTACAAGCGCTCTCGGTTTATATCCTGGGCATGATTCGGGACTCGTAACATGAAACGATAATATAGCGGACAGATCAACCTGAACATTTCGATCGCATGGGTTGAAAAAAAAGCGGATGCAATAATGTGAATAGTCTCGTAGTTTAATGGATTTGATAGTGTGGTGTTAACTGAAGGTGGAGGACGTATGACGTTCTTGATTCTTTTGCTAAGAGGACGGGACCCAACTGAAGCGACATCTGTGAATTTTATTGACACTTCTAAATCCATGTCGTTCCTGTTCACTGATTCGGTGGCTTTAGAATCTTCACTACTCTAAAGTGGTCATTACTGTACTCGAACTTCTCGTTGTCGTGTCTCTTAGGAAGAAAAAGCTTGTTGAACCAGAGCTGAATTTTTTCTTTCTTTGTAAGCGGTATATCGTCTACCTTTTGGACTCTCGCAGCTGCTTGAGCTGCTAGTTCTGCATTAGCGTAAACAGTCTTGATGTAATTTACTCTTTCCTCGTCGACTGCGTCTTGTGAAGGTGTTTCCACATATTTAGGGGTTGAGCTTTGACGAAGGGAACGTGCTTCACTGTTGACGAAAACGGTGGTGACAACTGCAAACAGGATGAAACGAAGGGGCATGATCTTCGTCACAGATCGAGCCGACACCTCGAAGTACTAGGCTGTAAATTGGTTCTTGTTGGTGAATTCGAAAGTGAAAGACGTTGGAGTCTCCAACTTGGAGGAATGATAACGCATGAATTGAATCCACGTCTGTTTTTGAAGAACAATCACGAGATTGTGTGCTGCTTATCGATCATGGCATGGGTAATCCACAGCGGGTTACAGCAAAACTGTTGTTGTGGTTACTGTTGGCAAACGCCATGTGAACCACGGTATAATACAGTACACTGTACGTTTGCACTATCGAGCCGACGAGGTGCAAACATTAGTACATTCCATAATGTTGGCATAACTTAATAGCTTTTTAAAGTTAACTTTCTTATTTAATGTGTTTTCTTAGTTTTTACTACATGTTCTAGCGCTGCATGTATCAATACAGACAATTATTTTGCAATTGGTATACATTCTGAATCCTCACGATAACATCTGTTGATGTTAATAGGTTCTATTGGCTTCGTGACCTCGATAAATACAGTTGGCAAGTGAAGAAACCCTGCCGACGTATTCTTGCTACTCAGAATTTATTTTTCATACGTGATATCCTACTGTCAAACGAAAGCACGTTCTTTTCTTGGTGCTATGAAACACAGACTTCATATGCAATTCAATTCTGTGATGTTCGTTAGTAAGACTAATGTTGGCATACACTTGCGGAGCATTCATAGTGACATCAGCTAAATCACGACCTGGATTCGCTCTCTATCGAAGCCGCGGTCGTTTGCCATGCGAATGAATACCTTGCGAAGCATTGGAGGGGCTGCAAACGCGAATATATTGGTGAGGACGAGCTGGTGAAGATTTGGAAGACTCGCTCGCTGCATTTCGCCTTTCTCTTTCTTTCTACTGTAAGCCAGGTGACGGTAGAATACTTAAAAGCGCAATTTTGGGTTCAGTCGAGATGTTGGATGACTGGTTAACCCCTGAACCCTTGTAACCCGGTATTTTGTATCGTACAGAATAAGATATTATACATGTTTTAATGTCCAGCAAACTTGTTAGCAAACCGAATGTTCCCGTATACTTTTTGTTTTGAGCCAATTAATTGATCTTTTTTCAGCGAGATCGGCGAAGGGTTCATAGAAAGACAAATATAAATCCATAACAGGTTTAGAAATTCAATTGCAACCTTACAACTACCGCGTGGCAAGCACTCCCTTACAATAATTCCGCAAAAATGAACAACCCTCAAGAGAAGACCTTCAAGCAGCTGTGACGCGAACTCTGCAAAGAAGGATGCAAGGCACGAAAGCCCTCGGGCATAGCGAAAGACCACCGTTACGTGCAGCCCGAGTTGAAAGGTGGTTTAGACGAATCTCAGTGATGGATCGACTTCTTTGAACGTAACGTAATTGAACTATATTTTAGTTATATATTTGGAAGTAATCAACTTTGATGCAGGCGAGGGTGAGTAGATAATGTTTGGACGTCGTCCAGGCCGGCTTGAGTTACCAATCTGAGCCGTAGTCGAATCCACACACACACCGACGGGAAAGTAAGCTTCATACGCTGCGGTTGACACGCCACTATCTTCTAGTGGTTCGTCAGCGTCCCCGCTTCTTGCGACCAGTCCAACGCCAAGTACAGACATCATATTGTAGAAGGGCCGTAACCGTAAATCCGCCCACGGTTACCCACCCTGTGGATGATCCTGGGCATGGGCTACCAAAAAATTGTATTCCGGATGCTACTGTGGTGAAGTGGATTGGAAATTTCACGTGAATAAGATTGATTGACGGAATGACAAACAGGGTATTATCCGAAAAAATGACCACATCTCCGGATCTGCTGGATCCGGATTTTCCATGAGGACTGATGACTAGTGATGAGCATGGATATGTGGATATATATGGGAGATATGGACACGATCCGAGTCTTCCCATACCGGATCCTCAGTCGTGCCACCGAGGATCCGATATGGGATGCCTTGAATCGAGGAAAGTTTGCGAGAACCCGGGGGATTGCGGGTACGTGGATCCGGATCCATAGTGAAGTGTCAAGATCACGCCAGATCCTGAACCTATATGTATTGTGTAGCCTCTGGGGACTACGGATCACGAGGTTCGATGACGATCAAGGAAGGTCAAGTGAGGATCCGAATCCGGCGGATCCGACATTGGAGTGTCGGCATCAGATCATTACGCGCAGATCCTGAGAGATAGCAGCTACTCTCCCAGAAACAGTGATCAAGTGGGTGGATCCTGCGCTACAGAGATAAGATATAGGACATAGGAGTAATGGAGAATCGAATTTGCATCATTTGGCACAAGTGGTTGCTCTCTCTATTTGATCCACACTTAGTATATTACGGACACCTCTGAATGGGATATTATATTGTCCCTACAAGATGATCGTGTATTTAGAATATAGGATCTAGTGTTTGGATAACTGGATAATATATTGGCCAGATCCGACTACCTAGTGACTTATTCTATACGTGCAAACTCCGGATCCACGACATTTATTGCTTGGTCGTCGATCCACCGATCACTGAACAACAACTCAAGATCCAGTCAGCGGAGACTGCAAGCAAGTAAAGAGATCTCAAGATCACGAGCAACAAAGGCCGCAAGGACAACACTCCAAGGCAACCCAACACGGCCGGTCAAGATCCGGCCACCGGTGATCTACACTCGAACATTCGTGTAGACCCCGGATCCCATAACCGGCAGCAGAGCGAATACTTCAGCACTGCTAATTCCGCCCTCTATGTCTCGCCAAGACGCTCGATTTTCATTCACTTGGACAATCTCCTGCAGTTACCGGGGGGGAGCAGATCCCGGCCTACCGACGTGTTCACAAGGTGAGAAAGTTCAGCTGATCACGGATCATAGGAATATCCCCTACTTTAATCAGTGCCTGAACACCGTGGCAAGCCAGATCCAGCATCTTCGCAGATTTTGCTTATCCCACTCCACCACAATGGTGCGCGTGCCCGGATTCGAACCAACGATTTCACCGTGAGTCTCAAGAAGATATTCAAGTGAAGGTTGATCAAGGGAGCGAGATGTCTTTGGATCCATGATCGACGCCGACATCGCTGAACGATAGATCGGCAGAGTGCCCGGACGAACTCTGTCGACGGAAATGAGGATGATCTGGATCCCGATCCAGATCTGGAAGAGAAACCTCACCCTCCACATGGAAACCCTGGCGTAACTTGACTCACGTCAATATCCGCTAACAAAAACGAACAAAGATGAAGGCTGAACCGTATTAATTTATTGATCCGGATAAGTCAACTCTATGTATGCCCAAGGATCCGCAAGTCTCTGGATCTGAGGTTGGATGGTCAAGATCCAAGACTGTGCGGAAGAATATAAAGGCTCCTGAGTACGAGGATGATGGAGATCAAGACGGATCCGGCTGGTCCGTCGAAGATCTGAAGTACTTATACCACCAAAAAGGGCTGCGTGATTTTATTCGTCAAGATCCAGTGATGAAGTTCCTGAAGCAGAAGCGGATCGCGGGTCCAAAGGATCCGGTAATCACCTCAGCGACAGTAACCGACAGAATCGACGCAGCGACAGTCCTGATCAGGCTGCTGAAGACGGATCCGACACGTCATTGGATCCCCCGTGTATGTCGCTGGGACCTTCAGGCGCATCAATGCTGGAGGCGAGATCCAAGACCCGGCGCCCAAGCCCAGCCAGATCCGGCAGTCAGCTTAAAGGATCAACACCGACCGACCAAGCCTCAATCACTTCGAGCTCGGGTCGGTCAGCTGGAACGCTGCAGAAGTTCTTCAAAGCTGTTCTTAACCGAACAACAAGCAACGGGTGCAGATCCAGTCGTTGCGGAACCTCGGGATACTGGATCCCGGGACATTGAGATGGAATCGATCCGATCGTCGGATCGCGGATCCAATTGGGAATATGCTCCAGACGATATTGAATTCCCGGCACCTGCCCAAGCGGCTGTAGCCACTGCTGCATCCGGATCCACTGGGTCCACCAGGATCCAACGAGTCCGGATCTCGGCGATCTCGGAGTTGAAGAAGTTCTCTGGAAAAGATCCGAACGATGATCGATCACTAGTCTGGATCAGCAAGGTCAAGTCGGCTTTCACGCAGGATCAAGCATCGGACGAAGAGAACTGCTTGACCTTCGCCGATCTGCTTGCAGGATCCGAGAAGAACTGGTACCGCCAATTAAACAGAACCACGCGTAATAAGTGGAGGGATCTGCTTCGCAGCTTCCAGATCCAGTATTGCGGACTTGGAGTGTCAGTGTCGAAGCCATATTACCATGTGCGTCGTAGATCCGATGAATCGCTGTTGGACTATCTATATCGGTTGAACGTTGCCGGACTGTGTGCGCGACTTAAGGATCAAGGATGGTAGTACAAACGATCGGCGTGAACATGTGGATCACTTCATTGAAACATGGGAGGATCCGGATCAGGCGGATCGGCTGACGTTATTACGACTATCAGATGCGGATGATCTGGAAGAAGCACTTCGCGCGCGGGATCGAGTCAAAACCCGACAGAAGAATGCTGCGTTCGGATCCGGCAAGTTCCGACAGAAGGCGCCAAATGCCGCACCGTCGGCTCCCGCTAAACAAGTGCGAGCGATCCGGATCCAAGCTGTTGACTCTGGATCCGATACTTCTAACGGATTGGACGGATCCGACTCTGAGATGTGCAGTCATCGCAGGATCTACCTCGCCGCGAATCAAGAAGTCGCTCCGAAAAGGGAAAAGCGAGACGATCATGTTGGATCCGGGACATCAGGATCCGGGATCCATGAACCATAATCACCAGGAGTACCGATCCAAGATCCGGGTGACGGGTTCAACCGTAACCGATGCTCGCACTGCGGATTCAAGAAGCACTCGAATACAGGATGCGAGAGACGTGTGACTTGTACTATGTGCGGCAAACGAGGCCACGCGGCGGATCAGTGCATTTTTGTGTGGCGAGCTCCACGATATGGACAATGCCCGATGGAGGAGTTTTACAACCAGATCCGTCAGTAGTTCAATCCGATCAAGCACACGGGTATGCTGCCTGAAACTGCCGAGAAGATGTTAAACTAGGACGCTCGTCTGGTGGAATCCGGCACGAACCGAGCATTCTAGATATTGCATCTATGCATTTGCATAATATATCGGTAGATCAAGTTAGCGAGCAGCGGGATCTATCCGATAATACACGTGATCTGTATGGAAATCATACCTGCGCGATATCCAGTCTTCGCCAAGCTGAGGAATACGCCAGATCCGAAGTGACCATGACTGTGGATCTTCAGGAGAATCCTGAGGTTATTGGAAGCATCCGGATCTGTGGTTCAAACCTGCGGATCAGGAGACTACAGCCGAGATCACGAGGCCCAGTCGGATTGCAGAGTATCGACGATCCGGATTCGCGTTGACATTGGATCTCCTACCGGGAGAATACCGCGGATATTGGAAACACCATGCTCCTGTTAAGTGGTTCCACCAAGCAAAGATTGTGCAATATCGGGACGGGAAATGCGTGTCAAATACAACAGGCTGCCCACGTTTTGTCAAAATGGCATTGGTCTCATTTTGTTCGGCTCCGTGTCGGGGCACTGAACATTTAACAAGACTAACAATCGTCCCAATGACATCAACTCAACGAATAAGTCCGGAAGCAAGGCTTCCGCTTGATACTCAAGCAACAAACGCCAAAACATCATGTTTCAACAGCAGTAAATTCCGTGGGCAATGTTCATTGTCTCTCGCGTAAATAAGATCTCACTTCCAATCTCCTACTAATGAACAGTTCCTAAACCGACGCTGGATTTCTTAGCTCCATGATGCACCGTGGCAAACGGTCGCATCATTTACGCGTGGCCGGGACGTGCAAAGGCGTTATGGGACGTCAAGCGAGAAGTGAGTGTACCCACTCGTCAGGACGCTGTATCAGATTCCCGGGAATTTCTCTATAAATCAGAAAAAGGAGTTTCAAACGTCGTTTCAGAAATTTAGAGAAGCTCTTGCTCTGTTGACAGCAGTGGAATATGTCTACCCAGAAGCTTGGGGAATTTTATTACGAGTTTATTGCGATGTAAACTTGGGCGAAGAAAGGGAAGAAGGTCGCGAAGGGATTTTTACGAAAGTTTTCTTTTCATGCGGAAGCAAAGTATAAGAAACAATGAAAAGATTAATATCTTGAGGCAATGGAGAAGGATTTAAGCACGTTCTGTAGAGTGCATCAACGACTTCATACCAGTAGAGAATATCTTGAAATGTTGGAGAAAAGTACAGCTTTGGAGAGAAAATTACGTTCAGATAAACCTGGAGTTGATATCAAGTTTTCAGTGGAGACATGATCCTAACGATGGTTTTTGTGCTGCAACCCATGACTGCAGATTTTGGTGGTTATGAAACACACTTGGATGTAAATCAGACTCTGGACACTTTAGTTCGTGATGGTATGAGGTTCGCACAAGTCGCACAGGTTTTTTCTAGAGAATAAAGTTAGATGCAGTGAACGTGCAGCAAGAAAACCTTTTGGACAGCTGATGCGGTGTTTTTATAGTGTCCGTCGTGAGCGCCAGGTTCGGATTCCTAGCTATGTTATTTTAATGAATAAGCCACAACAACTTCAACTCGGTACAGTCCACCTGCTCTGCGTGTCGGTTCTTGAATTCGTGATTTTGAGGCTATGTTTCCGCTCTCGTGTCAACTCAAACCACAAAAAAACTTTCAATTTCTCTGCAACTTATTCCTTTAAGTAATCAAGTAAACACTGATCAGTGGTGGGAATGGTTGGCGTATGGGATTTTCTCCCGATGTGCTCGAGCGTGCTCGTCTGTAGAGTGTCTTGCACTTACGTCAATCGGTAGTTTGACTGCTGAAAATGTAGCTAGCTTTAAAGATGTGCTAGCTTCTAAACACCCTGAAGAAGTCCTTAGTAGTATCAAGTAGACGAGTGAGATACCAGGTGTCCGTGTTGTGTGGGATTACCTCCAAAATTGGTCGTATACGGACCTGATCTGGTTTAGGATCAGGTTGTTGTGATAGCGATGATCTGACTTAGGATCGGATGTTTCTTGATTCATTGAACATCAACATGGTCAACGAGTTCACTGAACATCGTTGTTGTTCAGTGAATTAGGTGGTCTCTAGGGCATATTGTCAGTCTAGAAGATGCATTCAAGTGGGCAAGTGAACGGTGAAGAGGGAAGCACTGCAGCAACAGCAGACGAAGGTGGTACCATGGAGATCGATGACAGTGTCGAGGATGAAGAGTCGTCAGTGGACAGCGTGAGCGATGTTCAATGTGAGCAGCCCACCGAGCCAAGTGCCACCATCACATCACGGCGCTCAGAGCGAGGGGAGTACGACATGCAACTACAAAGGCTATAAGTACACTCGTCCGTGGGCATCAAGACGCAAGATTGCATATCGCTGTTCTAAGTACAGAACAGGATGTCGTGGAAAGATGGAGTTTCGAATTACGTCCGGCGACTATACTAGTGTGCATACTCATACGTGTCAAGACAATACTATTGGCAACTCTGTCATCAATGTCGAAGCTGAAATGAAGGCGCAGGCCGATCTCCTAGCTATTGAACATATTGCATGGCCTATCCGGTAAATTTGAGAAGAACTACGCCGTCGGTACTATGCAGAAGTCAACCCGAATGTTGTGCAACGTCTGACAGAGGCTCAAGTGGTGCGACGCATCCACCACGCCAGGAACCAACACTACTCTGGCAACGTGCATGGATCATTGGAGATACCTCCCCTTTCGCTAGCTCTTGATGATGTTGTTTCATTCTTTCAGTTGCACTTTATCACGGTGAACCATGACGACCTCACTAAACCCACTCGCATTTTAGGGTGGGCGCATCCCGCACTAGTCGCACTACTTCGCTACCACGGAACCACTATTTTTGTCGACGGCACATTTAGATGTGTTCATGGTGAACGATCGTGCATCAGTAGTATTTGTGCAAGTATTCTACATTCTGAGTACTGCCATGGCTGGGGACAGCTACTGAGAAATGATACATTGCGTTGTGCAAGCCACTGATCAGCATATCGAGTCCGCAGAAGTAGTGTGTGATTTTGAGCCTGGCTTAATGAACGCACTGCAAAACAGTTTCCTAATGCAATTGTCATAGATTACCTGTTTCATATGAAATATGCACTGCGAGGTGCTATGAAACGGTGCGCTATCCCCGAGGAAGAGTGTCATATTACCATGACATGCGGCGTGCTGGATACACTTACCGTCGTGGAACATGAACAAATAAAGAGAGGCATCAAGTGGTTGGAGCATGAAGTGAAACAACGCTGTGCGTTGCCTGACATTCCACACTCTAATGAGAAATGGGGTAACTTTTGGAGCTACTTTGAAAGAACATGGCTTGATTGTACCCCATCGACGCGTGGAATGTACACGGTTTTAACAACGAGTTGATCGCTAGGACGAACAATCCGGTCGAGCGTTTTAACCGTGAGCTTAACACCCGATTTCCAACTCCTCATCCTTCTATGGCGACTTTTGTAACGGTAATCAAGACCCTCTCCAGTGAATATGTACGCCGCGTTGCCGATGTACCTCGAGGACGAGCACGCAGAGTTCAACGTGAACGAATCTTTTTGCCAGAACGAATCGCCATCCCCGAAGACATTGACAGTGACGCAGAAGATCAAGCTGCTGCATCTTTTGCCTCCAGTATTGTATTAGTGAAGTCACTAGCGTCTTACTTTAGGTCTTGCCAGGTGGCTACTAGCATGTCCTTATCAATGAATGCATCCACTTCCACAATTCGAATTAGTTTTCTACTAGTAGTATGTTAGATCATCAGTTCACAATTCAGATCACAATTCCTGGTCCTAGAGCTGATCAGGTCCGTATACGACCAAAACCAAATCTTCCTTGTGTGGTACGTTGATGAAAGTGGCCAACAATATCACGAAAACGATCTGCCTTCCCATCTTTCAGATACAAATGGAATGCTGTTAATGAACTTATTTCAGACATCTGCAACCCGAGTAACACGAATGCGAAAACTACACGCGCCTTCGGGTTCGTTTGTTTGCCAGCGATCAAACTTTGAAATCGATATGCCAGACCTTTCGGAGATGCTTAAGGCGAATGATAATTTGGAGTATGTGGAGGTGGTGATCGATGCAAAGCACAAAGAATACGTTGGCGAAATAAGGAAGCATCAATCACACCCCCAGTAACCGTCATTCAACCTCTCGACTGAAGCCAAATTACGCTTCTATTCTATCATCACGAAAGGGTCTGACTAATAGTAGAAAGAAGAAAAGACAGCGAGGGAGTCTTGCAACTCTCGACCAGCTCGTTCTAGTCAAGATATTCGCGTTTGCAGCTCCTCCAATGCATTGCCAGGTATTCGTTCGTATGGCAAACGACCGCGACTTCGATAAAGAGCGAATCCAGGTGATGATTTAGCTGATTTCACTGTTCATGCGTATACATGTAGATGCCAGGCAGTCTTAATAAAATACATCACAGAATAGAATTGCACGTGGTGCCTGTGTGTTTCATGGAACAAAGGGTAGACTTTTTTCGGGTCACCTGTGGATCAGGTCCGCTTTGGGTCTTCCCACAATTTTTTCAAAGGGTCTCTGTTATGGGTCCTCCGATGCGGTACCTAAAATGAGATCCATCAAAACGCACGTTGTGTTTCTTATATATAATATTTGGCAAATGTGATATTTTAAGTAAAGGGTTAGAGCGTTTGGTAGCTCTTTAGCTGTTTGCAAGTTTGTGACGATGATATCATATTTCGTTAAGCATATAAAGTTTATAAACATGTGCGTGTGGCTTAATTTATTGTATAAATCTTAAAAATATTATGCTCCAAGAAGTATCGATCGAGTCATACAGGATCATTTCTAGACTCATATCGGCTTTGATATTTGTTAACAAGAATATAAAAAGAGAATTGAAGAAGTATGAAATGGCTTTGGATAGGTGATTGGGGGGGTCGAAGAAATGTGAACCTCATACTATAGGTGTGCGACTTCTTTGTGATATTACCATCGACGTGCAGTAGCTCCTCAACAGGGTGCTATTCAGGTGCCCGTTGCTATCGAGCTTACTCGCCAAGGAACTGTGCGACGACAAGTGCGCCGAGGTCGGCGATAAAATGTCCCTGTGGAACATGTTGCCAGTAGCAGACCAACTCGGCGTCAACAGAGAAGTGCAAGATACGCTGGAGCTGCTTAGTAATTTTTAGGGTAGCCTAAACTACAACTACATTAACCCTTTATGATGCACCTCTTATATTCAATTGATTAGCTTGTAGCTAACCTTATATAAAAATACAGGTTTGATGTACTCCATTTTTATTAGGTATATCGGACCTTTTACTAAATTTGAATGGGTCGCAAATTTGGTTTTTTTTTTATCGGTCTTAGTTTTGGACCACGGACCCAAACAGGACCGGGCCCACCGGTGACCCGTTTTAATTTCTTCCGAACAAAGAGTTAACGTGGTTTGGTTAACATTAGGATATTAGAACACTTCGTCAGAAATCCTAGCTCAGATGCTTCGCTACCTATTCCCAGTACAGTGTACTTTGTACAGTACATACATGCATTTGTATAACAATGACAGCGTTGACATGACGACGGGTGAAATTATCACTGCTCGTCCACGAATCTATTGTTATACATTCAAATTCTACAGAATATGCCTTGCTTGTTTCATGTATCAGTGATGGTGGTCATGAAAACGGTATCCTGAATATTGCCGGACCTCACTTGTTCGGTAAACTAAACGTCGGCCGTGCTGAGGGAGGGAATAGCAACAGGATTTTGGAGACTTCTCTGTACAATCACAACAGCTTCTGTTAGATAACTTAAGGTAAGCCAGTATAGAAGCACACACTTACGCGATCGTATTCTTCCGTTTTTTCTTTCCCAATTTGCCGCTCTTGTGAGCCGCCAAGCGAATAAAATACAGCATCTCTTCGAGCTTTTCGCATTCGTTGCGGGTAAGATCGGCCCCGACAGCCAAACCAGAAAGTATCCGGAGATAATGATTGCCTTGATGCACAGGGTTACCTGGAACCGTGCCGCGTTTAGCCGTTGCAACTGCAGCGTAAAATGAAATAGCCGCATCGAGCAGAGGCTGGAAGTACTTCCGCTTCTGAGCAATCTCTGTATTCTCACCGTCCAGAGTACGCACAATTGTATCTGCATGTTTGACAAATTTGTTGAAGTCTTTTCCCGTTTTGCAAACAACTGCATTCCTGGATGAAACACGCCATTCGTTCTTTGGTGGAGAAGACGTTAAATTCAAGCTCGGGGTGAACTTCATCTCTTTCTGCCACTGTTCCATTGTATCCTTTCTCACACTTTGCACAGCACTCTCTTTAAAGACATCCATGCGCTTCTCCATCTCATTTAGTAATTGAGCCAACTCAGGGTCTTGTTGGGGTTGCCAGTTATTAAACTTCTCCGTGGCATAAATCCTTTTGACGAAGTTCGCCAATTGATTGTGCGTCGTCACCGAATACTGTTTTTTTGAAATTCCTCGAATCTCCTGCAGGTTTTTCGACAGTTGAGTTCGGAAAGGTTCGGCTTCTACTGCGGTCTTTTGCTTACGTGCTGGTGGAGGCGGGCCCGTCAAGTCCACTGTTGTAGCTTTGCGCTTGGCACAAGGAGATGCAGTCGTTGTCGATGTTGCAGTTGTTGCCGGGACTGTCGTAGCTGTCGTGGAACGGTTAGCACCCATTTGGTGATGCAATAGCCGGAGTAAAGGGCCCAGTTGATTGCAGGAGTCGCCCAGTTGACGAAAAGCCGCTTGAATATCGTCCGACGCGTTGAGCACCAAGGACTTGTGCAGTTCCCGAGACGCCTGCACCACCTTCAGCGTCTGCTTCAATGCAGCGACCGCATCCTGCACGTTCTTGTCTGCCTGCTGCAGTTCGCTGTTCACCGCTGCGACGCAATGTTGCCGTAGCTCGACGTCGCTCACGCCGACGCGAGATAGAATTGCCTCCATTGAATTCTGACTATAATTTTGAAATTTGAAATTTGAAACTTGCTATCAAAACACTAAATTTCGTCTAAACCGTCCTGTCTTTGCGTTAGTGTTGACTCGACACAAACTGAAGTTGGTGACATGGCTCCACGTCTGGTCTTACATCACTTGCTGATCCGCCAGCCACACACGCGCACTTGTGAATTTCCAGGCTGCAGACATGACGGCGCAGGAGTTCAAGACCATGGAGCATGAAGCTGAAGCTGAAGCTGCTGCGCCCGTGCTCAAGGACGTTCCGTTCGTATACGAGACCCCAGGCTTCTTCGCCGACGGCTCTCGCGTGCCCCAGTGGCTGCAGAACGTGGTGACAGACCTCTTCAGCTTCGTGACGATCCACTACAACGTGTGGGCCGTCCCCTTCGTCGTGCTCTTCTACTACCTCTACACCATCGGCTATGGCTACATCCCCGTGGCTCTCGTGGCGCTCTACCTCCCGTCGTTCCTGAGTGGCGCACAGAAGACAGCCAAGGGCAACCCGTGGCCTGCCTTCCGCTCCGGACGCATCTGGGGCCTCAGTGCCAAGTTTCTAGGGATCAAAGTCATCCGGGAGCAGGCACTAGACAGCGCCAAGAAATACATCTTCGGCTTCCACCCACATGGCATCATCGTGTTGTCACGAGTCTCCACGTACGGTGGCAATTGGGAGAAGGTTTTCCCAGACATCCCGACACGAGGTACGATGACTGCAATAATGACCAACTGTCGATCGGTTGTACTAACGCTCTGATTGAATTTCTATTGAATTGAATATCTGTTCGAATTCTATTGATTGTAAACAGCTCTAGGTGCCTCCACCATGTTCTACGTCCCCTTGGGTCGGGAACTTTGTCTATGGCTCGGTGGTGTGGACGCCTCGCGCTCAACTGCTGACAAGGTCCTGAATGACGGTACTAGCATCGTCGTTTATCCTGGGGGCGTACCAGAGATCTTCAAGACAGACCCCAACTCCAAGGTGAATGAACTCGTACTGAAGAAACGCCTGGGCTTTGTCAAGCTAGCCATGCGCCATGGAGCGGAATTGGTGCCCAGCTTTGTGTTCGGCGAGAAGTGGCTTTATAAGTGAGTTAGTGGTGGGTTTGGATGGTATTGATTCGTTTTGCTGACCTCTGTCGTGGTGTCTTGCAGTATGTGGAACCCACCGCAGGGCGTGATCGACTTCTTCCGCAAGACTCTTAAGATCCCGATGATCATTTTCTGGGGCAAGTTCATGTGGATGCCCAAACAGCCACCCAAGGGCAAGCGGTTCGGAGTGGTCTACGGCAAACCCATTCCCACGAAGCTGACGGCCAACCCCACAGATGAAGAGATCCGCGATGTGCACGCGCAGTACGTAGCGGAGATTGAGAGGCTCTTCTCGCAGTACAAGAAGGAGTTTGGTTACGACGACGACGAGACATTGCTCATCAACTAACGTATAATACCGATTGTACTCCGCGTTATGTTGTCCTAGTAATACAACGCCCAAATCTGAAAAAGGGCGTTCATTTCGAGTTTTATAAATTTAGGAATTTTCGTTTCAGGAATTATTAGCTGGTGAAATATGTTTTCACTCAGTAATGCTGGCAACTTCTGGAATGTCACCCACAGAATGTTGTTGCGGTCTATAGGGTGAATACTGTAAATTTTTGTAATGCATAGTTTTGATTCTCAATTGTATTCTATTTAGTACTTCGCAAACAAACAGGATTATCAGGAAATCTTACAACATATTACTTTCACGGTAGCGTTTATCCCTTTTATTCCCGCCAGGGCGGTGCTAAATATGCAGTACTTATCAACTACTAAAAGTACGTATACGAAAAGTACGATTTCTAATTCCAATTTACCTTTCCGCAAAAAATAACTGGAGATATCTGACAGGCAAGCAATAACAATTGTACTGCTCCCTTCAGCTTTCATTTGAAATGATTGCTAACAGTGAGATACTGTTGTTGTCAAATAATTTCGTTAGAACATTATTGTTAGCATCAGACTTAAAAATTACTGATTTTTTTAATAATTTTGGACAGCGCGCTAGAATAGGGAGTTAGTTATAGTTACATTCGAGTCGAGTCGACAGACGTTGTATTGAAGTGGGCGTTCTAATCGGTATTATACGATAGGGCTGAAAAATCTATTTTCTACAACTTGAGTGTGCAGCTTATATTGACTCGACGATGCTGTCCTCATCGAACATCCGCAGTAGATTCGCGTAGTTGGAATCGTACTTGGGGCCTTCCCAGTAGATTTTATGGCACACACGGCAGACCCAGAACTCGGTCACAATTTCGAGCACGTTGGGGTGAACTTCGTCTTCTGTTTGGTTGCGTACGTAATCGAGATCGACTATGTCGAACCCCTTGGCATTACATCGTGAGCATCGCGACATCATCTCCTCCTTCACAAGTTTCAGGGCAAAATGAGTCTTGATTTCTTGAAACTGCTTGAATGGATCGTCGCTAGAGACAACGAAGCACGCGCCGGCATCGCGCCGATTAGCCAGCTTCTTGTCGCGCGTTAGCAGGATTCGCTTCTCACACACTGAGAGTGCCAACAGAGCCGCCTTGTGGTCTTGGCTCGCAGTTTTCTTGGGAACGGAGTATGGATCCCAGATAATAACATCCATTCCAATGGTTCGAAGCCACTTTCCAACCCGTGCCACCATTGAATCTGCAAGGAACTTGTACTCGCGAATCGGCTCTTTGTCGCGGAGAGCAGTTGAACTGGTTTCTGATCGGCTGATAACTTCGTCTGCTGTAATGGCAGAAACACCTCGTTGAATGTCACCCATAGCCTCGATGTCAATCAGAGTGAAGTACGCTCTGGAATTGAGCCATAGCAGCGCCTCGTGCGACCCACAACTGCACACGAGAGATTCAAAATACGGCAACGTACTGCTGGCATAGATCCGAATGTGAGAAATATCGCGCTCGGATTGCTCTGCTGAACGGTGCCCAAATGGAGGAATTGTTCCTGGTTCGAAGCCAAAGTATTCGCAACATTCTGCTGGTGTTGCAAGTTTAATTTTCCTTCGGCTAACTCCACAAAGTGTTGCAAGTTGGGCAGTGTCCAGCTTGCAACTAGCTTCGATGCAAGCAACGCACGGTTCCGCTATACATCAATTTACACAGCACCCATTGAACAGTTAGCTGAGACCGATCCTCCTGATAATTGACTGCACTTACCACCGGCAAAGAAGCAGATTGTATTGACAGCTACAAAAGTAGCTGGTTGTACTGAACCTTGAGTGTTCTCTAACAACCCCTTGACGGTGCTAGGGTTGAGGAACGTCAGTGTCGTGTCCAAGCCTTCGCAAGTCTGAAAGAATTCGAGCTCTTTTGCTTGGTACTTCCTTTTACATTTTCCCCAATAATCCTCGACATCTTGTGGAGTGAGCAGATTTGCCACCACCTCAGGCAAACTCGTCTCGCTCTTACTATTCGCCCAATCTTGGTAGTATTTCTCCCGCAGCATAATAGCCTCCAACGCTTCCTCGTTGGTCAATGGAGATGGATAGCTAAGCTCATGGATTTCAGCTGCCGTTGTTTTCCATGTCGGTAGCTCGGTATCTTCGTTCCTGCGACTGCAGCAACTTCGTCGGTAAGCTCGTAGAACAGTAAACACTTGAATAGGCAAGTTAATGTTGATACTCACAGTTTGTCGGTGATTTTGACAAGACAGTATGCATCCAAAGCGGCATATGTAAGTTGAGGTACCGTAAGTGGGCGGACATCCCAGTTAGACATTTGCATGCGCTAATACAAGCAAAACGAAGAAGTATAAGTCAAATACCAGTCATATACATGTATAGGATCACAGGTTGATAGAAGCTTGTCAAACCTTATCAAGCGGACTCCCGAGTATAGTATTCGTCGTATTCGACAAGCTATTACCAATTGAGACCCCTAGAAGCTTAGAGGCGACTGCACTCAACTATAACAGACAGCAAACATTAGTGAAGGTACGATTCGAATATGACTTTGTGGGGTTAAGTACCTCCAAAAATGGCGAAATGTTAATCAAACCAGATCGTTCTGGAAATGTTTGGTGTAGAACTTTCAGATCTGTGTCAAAACCGAACCCAACTTTCAGTATAAACGGGCTGCTAAACAAACGCTCAAGAAAAACGTCGAACAAAAAGGCATTATCCTGCAACATATGAAGAATAGCTTAGTTACAGACTTCAAGAGATCAAAAGTTTTTACCGTACATGAAGAGCGAGTAGATCGATAATAAATACCCGAGATGACGACGAAACTTGCAAAATGCTGGCCACGGCAGTTGTTGTCGAATCTGTGACAGCTGCAATTTTGCTGGACGTTGGCTTCCATTCCACATCCAGACCAACAATTTGTGCGTTTTCGAAGTCTGTGCTCATTTCCATGCAATGTTGGGATTCTCCGAAGAAGTGCTCCATAGCACCTCGAAGTGCCTCATCAGTGTCGCAGAAGATGATGGATTCGTCCCCCAACTCGAACGGCAAATAACCGTTTAATGCAGCTGCTTTAGCAGAGTATGAGAGCCCATTCGTTTGTTGTGAGTCTCGCTGCGCAACCATCTCCATCACTCGAGTCTCGAAATCGGGGATATCAAGTATCTGAGCGAGCCGAGAAGCCCATTGTATTTCTCCTGCGGCCATCATATGATTGAAAAGTAGTTTTTGGAGAGAAGCATCATTGCCAGCAAAAGAAAACGCCATTTGCCACCGCTGTCGTTCGATAAGCTTCATAAGCCCATCGTGGCAATACAACAGATCTGGAGAGCAGCAGCATTAGTAAAATGATCATCACCGATTAAAACAATAAACGAATTTATACCAATGTCGGGATATTCTTCTTGGAGATCGAAACTATGGACAAAACGGTACGCCTACGAAACAAATCACAAAAATGAGATCAAGTGTGTTGGCTTAGTCGTTATGAAGCTTACGCGCTTTACATCCTGAATTGCAATAGCTTCATCCACAAGGACTTTCGCAAGTTCTGTTCATCAGCACGTGAGAACACCAACATCATAGGAATAGCAACTCAGATACTATAATACCTTTGTCTTCAGCCCCACCAAACGTTCTTGCGAGAAGATCTGCTGCTGCCCAATCCTTGCACTTGGCCATCGTTTTGATCGTCGTGTGGTAGGACCACTCCAACGAGCAGAAGATAGTAAAGAGTTTGATCATCGCCGTGTATTTCTTGGAAGCAAGTAGACTCTCAGCCGCACCTCGAACAATTTGGGGGTCAATGTCTGTGATGGCAAAGAGATCCAAGATTTCAACGACGAGCTTCTGGTCCTGCAGAGAAGAAGAACCCCATGTTATCATCCTGCCATGCCATGTAAGCACGTATACATACCACAAAGTTCGAGTCTTGCAGTCCTCTGACGCAAAACTGTCGTAACATTTCTCTTTCCTGCTCTGGAATTAACTGGCACGAACTGTTTCCGTCCTCTTTGAGTGTCCGCAATGCATTGATCATCAGAAACGCCAGTGGTGCATTAGGTTGAGACTTCTTCCTGCTTTTCTTCTTGGTAGCCTGGCCAATATCTGTCCCAATAGACCCGCCTCCTCTATAAACTGTTGCATCGGATGTGTCTGTCTGAGGCGTCTCCTGTGCCAATTGCAGCAGGACAAGCACTGCCAACCGCCAGAACGCATCTCCATCAACTGCTCGGAGGTCAGTGAACGTCTCCGACAGCGTCGTCTCCAGCTCCAGGAACTTGTTGGAGCCGCGTCCGGTGGCGTTGGTCCCGTAGAATGCGTCGTGGATACAACACGCCCACTTGGTAGCTACGGAAGTAGACACAGCGCCATTACAAGTCACGAAGAGGTCCAATAAATTCTGGTGCAAACCCATGATATAGGGGCTGCTACAAAATCCAATTAGGTAAGTTGTTTTTAAATAAGGAATTTGCCTAATTTACATGACGTCTTTTCACATTTCAATAAAATTAGGCGACAAATCTGTAGGTCATAGAATCCTGAATGCAGGAAGTGTTCTAACAACGCAGAATTTTATTTTAAATTCGTGGTAGTGGTTGGCAAACAAACTGCATTCTCCATAAAACACACAGGCACCATGTGCACAGCAATTATGTGATGTTCGTTAGTTAGACTACCTGGCATCTACTTCGAATACCATAATCTATATGTTAAGCGTCCGGTGTACACTGTCACCCCCTTCTATTATCCAATCACAGTGGCGGATTTGATATATCAGATTAGGATTTTCATCGAAATGCCAATCACCCCGTAGCAGAAGCCAGTCGACAGAAACCAGTCAACATAAGCCCCAGCAACCAGCAGAACAGCACCAGACGCAACGCCCTCTTGTCACAGCAGCATGGTAGGGAGGACAGCAGCCGTAGGAGGGGACCACAATCCCAACCAACACAAACTAGTCGTAGAGACGTTCGCGATGGAGACAGTGGTGCTTGCCTTTTACGAAACGCATAAGATGAGCATCTTAAATCGACGCCTTTTGGCCCCACATCGACCCTGCCATCACTATGTCTACAAATCTAAAATTCACGTCGTCCGCCTCTGGAAGCAGCAGCATACCGTATGGGGATTTAAGCACATCGATATGATGTTCGACGTGCGAGAAAACACTCCATGCGTGCCTGTGGAGCCTGCGGAGGTAAACGAAGGACTGTTTGCCGGGCTAGAGAGCTTGTCTTGGCTCGGTCCTGACGTAGGAAACGCTTGTTGGGACGATGACATCGCAAATCGACACTTATACGAGCTACAGAAGAAAAGTAAAAAAAGCATATGAGTCTGCACACCAGTTTTACCCTGATCTTGAGATCATACTCGTCAATTCAACTTTGAATATGGATGGCGAGCGCTTTTACAGTGCGCAACTTCAGAAATTTATTTTAAACCGGAATTTTTCGTGAACCGCGGTTCACCGAATCCCCTTCTCTCATTTCGAAATTCACGATCGTTCCGCGCACAACTCGCACATCGAGGTCTAATGCCTGTATGCGACAAGAAACGCCGCCGCCAGTTCGGGGACGACGCGACCGGCGAAGAGAGCGACAACGAGAAGGGGCAAACGATCCAGCTTTCTTCGGCGCCACTATCTGTATCAGGCGAGGTTGTGGGATTCGTTATGTGTGTATACACAGGTTGGTACTAAGATCTACTTGTTTGTAGTTGTAATGCTCAAGATGTAGTGCCGGTACAGCTTGTTGTTGTTCCCAGCGTCCTCAACAACACCTTTGATACGTTGGAAGAGGTATTCAAGTTTGCAGAGATTTGAGCGCCAGAATCCGGTCGTGTATCGAGCACACTATATTGCCAGACGTCATATTTATTCAACAAGAGTCGGACGAATCGTCTGGAGCGCCAAATATTGCCCAAGCTTCAGTACGCCTTCCGCAAGTACCTTTGCGCGCTCGGGTGTCAGCAAAACTCGCCCTCCACGGACAAGTGTTTGAAGTCCATGGATTGGTTTCACAATTGCTAGATCGGGTTCCGCGTGACAGTGGTTTGTGATGGAGTTGACGAAGAAGGACACTCCATTTGGACTATTAAAATAACATCTGAGGTTTGTGCAGATTTCATTCAATACTGCTTTAATTTTCTACTGACTGCTTGTGTTTTTAAAATTATGCTGTAGGAGCGGAGCCATAATCATGTGACTAACGAGTACATCTTCACTGCCTTAAAGCAATCGAACGACTTACTGAACGAATCGATTCTGTCGGTGCTAGATGCCTTCGGGCAATTAAGTTGGAGACCAAGCAAATTATCAGCTACATTGCCGACTCGATTGGTATCGAATGATTAATGGTGGGTTTGAGTTGTTTTATTTCTGATGAAATTAGTGTGGATGTTACAGGACTTCCTATCTCTCCTCAACATGTAGAGAATTTGGTAACAGCCACACCGAGGAGCGGCTCAAAGCAGTGTTGGCCGAGTTTGTAGCTGGAGAACATAATCAGTGTCTTTTGCTGCAAGGTGACTACGTCCAGACCATGGGCATTAAAATACAGACGCGTGCACAGCGCGAGATCTTTCGTCGGCGACGTGACACGCTAGCATGGTCTGGACGCACAACTGCACGAACCTCGGATTTTATATCGATACGTGTTGAAGTTGTGCAACTTTTAGTAGTAATGAGGAGTCCGAAATTGCGTAACTTTTAGTAGTGATGAGTTTGACTTTGGGTGACTTTGAATAGGGAGTCTGGTAGCTACGCTTCCTACTGGACGCGACGTTTCCTTCCTGGATATGTACCTCAACCAGCAGAAGGAGGCGCCGTTAGCAGTTTGATGTGGTTCAAGGAGAAAAACCCGTCGTGGTCGCGTTTGACGAGCCTGGCTATTGACAAGGACTTCACAGAGTGGTCCACCTTGCTCGAAGCATTCCCACAAACAATGCCGAGTGCGACAACAAGTCTATAGAGATATATCTAGTTGAAACTTCTAACATCGTTTTAGATTTTGTTGTGTCTGTTTCACACCATTCGGTATGTCCAGAGAATGATCAATGTGCGGAAGTATCAGGATGCTGACATCAAATTGAAAGCATGTTCAACGCAATGATGCACGTTCCCAGCAAGGAGCAGTTTTTTAGTCGTCTTCATACTTTTGAGCAATTTGTACGCCCGCCTTCTCAATGTATTTTGTTTCACATTGAACTTGTTGCAGCAACATGTGGGCAAATTATGGTCGCCGTCGGTGTTTTTCTGGTGGAAACACAACGACAAACCGTGTCAAAGCAGGGTGGAACCAGCTGAAGCAGCTTCGGGGCAAAAAACGAGTATCATTTGCTGTGTTCGTGTGGGTTTACAGCACCAATTGAGCGGTCGGAGGGAATTAACGAGCTCAATACCGCTGTTTACTGCGTGTCCGCCTTTTGTGGACCCTCTTTCCTGTGCGCTGCGAGAAATTTGATCTGTGATGCGTACGTACACACTGAACAAAAGGAGACAACAATGGGAAAGCTATCAATTGGTCGGGTCGGGGTGGTGTTGTGAGTCACGAGTACGACGATGGTCGATACATCTACGATATGGTCGTGGCTGAGGGAAGTCCCATGTCGGGTGACATGGCCAGCAACCGGTGAACTTTCATGCGACTTTCTATTTTTCGCTTCAATGTCTCTACAATGCAAAAACTTGTATGATGTGCCAGTGACGCAAAGATAAGAAATCAGGTTTGAAATTCCGCTACTTTGGTCGCGTTGGTCAATGTGTGCTACGCAAACAGCGGTCCCGCTTGTCGATTTTACCGTGCAGCACCTGAAAATGTTTTCTCACTTCACGGGAACATCCATTCACTTGTCCACACCGGATATTTTGCTTGCTTCCAAAACAAATTCCTATGTGAGACTAAAAAAGGGTGAGGCGAGCGAGCAAATGGTGGTGTCAGAGTGTGAGAAGTATGTCGGCAAGCGGAGCTGATTGCTCTCGCCGACAGTTTGCATTAGCTACCCTCTAAGCGATTTTACGATGTATTTGCTGACCTGCGCGCCCCACCCAGGCCTTTAAAGCAAAGTGGCATCTCGGTCAGACTGAATAAGACGATGAAGTCCAGTCTGATAAAGATGATGAATTTGTGGAGGAGGCAATGCGTGACCCACAACTGCAGCAGGCGGTTTCAGCATAGGCTGATCAGAACGGAGCGGATGCGTGCAGCTTTTGATCCAGACAAAGGTGCAGCTCCTGAGTTTGAACAATCTGAGCTTGAACTACAAGAATTCTATCTCGAAGTTGCGCAACTTGGTGACGAATCTTCGGTGGGAACGAAGGCTGTGGCAACTGTAGACACTACTGTGAAGGCGGAAATCTGTGTTGAGGTATTGAAGGACGATTTCAACGCAATCAATATGACGAATCCGTCTCAGATATCGCTGCCTGAATTAAATCTTAGCGAAGCCTCCCAAGGTTTAATTGCAAGCACGGACTCGACTTATGCGCAGGCCACGGAGAAGTTTCTGCGAAAAACTGAAAGCCTGTCGAATGGGGGAAACGTCATTGAAGACAAGCCCGACGTGCAGAAATTGCCTTCAACATCAGCTGCTGTGCAAGATCAAATTCGCGTCTCAAACGAGCTGTTGTTGAATGTCAAAGCGACGGCGACGTAACATTGCAGGAATTCGTGAGGTGGATGACGAGCACACCAGACCTGACCAAGGTGTGCTCTGTTGCGAGTAAATACCCGCTGGTTGTGCTATAACCACACTTCCTTGTTGTTAAGAACGTCTACAAAACTCCAAAAGAGAGCAAACCTCGTCAGTAAGGACGCAAACTATATCAGCCCGAGGAAGTTGGTTGAACGCGTGAACAGTGCACTGCTTCGATGGGTGGCATAGCAGACAGCAGAAGAGGACTTGCATCTGGAGAAAGACGATGTGATCCCTGCAGCCTACTTGTCGTCAGAGATGGACGGGTTCTCTACGTATGATGCTTAACGTGACGCAATTCACGTTGAAGTTTAACATAGAATATTTGCTTGATACAGGCGCTTTGTTTGGCTGCAGCTGGAGTATTACCACGCTCGCAAACTCATTGACGAGTACGATAAAATTCTTGCGTGGGTTCGGCAAGACTGGGGTGGTATGCCAAGTAAACAAGAACTCCTGGAAAACATTACTGTTCCACCATCCGATTTAGTCTCAAAAGTTGCGCAACGTTTCACTGCAGCATCGCTCTCCAACGAGTTGGGTTTGCAAGCAGGGCTTGAACAACGTATAGCGGTTACATTTGAGCAACTAATCGGCAAGTTGGCGCGCCACAAGTGCCTGAACAATGCCGCGATGAACATGGCTCTCGTTCATGTGTGTAACTATTTCTCAAGCTGCTATGTTATCGACTCGCTATCAGTCACAGATGAGAATATACATGTGCCAAACCAGCCATTAGCGTCGTGCAAATTCATCTGGATTGAGAGGACGCATCGAAACACAAGATGTGAGTCACCTTTTACGATCAGTTCGGTGTTAAATCAAATTTGGAGCTCTGTCAAGCCAAGTGAATCTCGTTCCCACTACCCCACTACCACTCCTTCAACAATGGCACGAGCAAGCCCCAGGCAGGGAATGTGCTCAATCTACCATCGACATGCCTGAAATTTGGTAGAAGCAGCACAACGGTCGCTGTTACGCAGGCTAGTCAACCGCTCACGACCCCAAAGATTGTGTCGTAGTAGTGGCTATGCCTCGTATAAAACAGACAGACGCTTCGAGTTACAGGGCTTATGCATTGCGCAAGCGTACAACTACTTCACTACGAACGCTGAAAAGTTTTAAAGCATTGCCGGAAAATTACCTGCTGTAAACGCACTTGTGATTTTGTGAACACAGATGAATGATATGAACGTGAGTGATGAAAACAACGAAGACACGTGGTTGAAGATGGTGAACACTAGGAAGAGAGTGGAGAAAGCCTTTGGGAAAGTTAACGATAGCAAAACTGTACGCCTCCTTTGATGAGGTACAGGAAATCCAGGAAGGAAACGCCGCGTCCAGTTGGAAGCGTAGCTACAAAACTCCCTATTCAAAGTCGCCCAAAGTCAAACTCATCACTACTAATAGTTACGCAACGTTCGGTTGTTTGTAAATCGGCGATATCTGAGACCAACCACCCACCAACTATCAAGCAAATGAACCAAAGGAGGAGTACGTGGTGGTTGTTGGTGGTTGAGAAGAGTAAATTACAATCACCCCAAAGCCAGTTCTGAGCTTGTACTTCCATTTCCAAAACCCGTGTCGTTTTGATGTGGTTCAAGGAGAAAAACCCGTCGTGGTCGCGTTTGATAAGACTGGTTATTGAAGTAGTAGTACATGTTGAATTTTCATAGCACTTGGCATCGCCCTATAGTTGTCTACCCCAAAATGCGTCATTCAGCACCACAGTGAATGTAGAGTCCACTTTCTGTCGATGTTCGGTTCCTTCGTTGCGGTATCTACAGCGGTACGCATTCTGTCATCGACTATCTCCTGAATTTGTTGCAGAACAACTACACAGGTAGCTAGTAAATCATTCAGTTTCGTCAGGTTTGGGATGTAGCTCTTTGAGCTCCGTAATCTAGCTCCACAATAGCTTCGAGGACATTGACAAGCGCCCCTCACTAGCGTATATATCCCTTTCTTCCGCCTCCGCTGTCCCGTGTGCATTCATGCTTATGTCTTCGACGTGGAGTGTCTGCGTCCTTACGATAGCAAAACGGTACGCCTCCTTAGGGTTCATGTGCTTGATAGTTGGTGGGGTGGTTGGTCTCAGAAACCGCCGAATTACCAACAATCGAACGTTGAAGTCGATGTGACTGATCTTTTGGAGATGCTGGAGGCGAGTGACAATTTGGAGTATGTGGAGTTGGTGATCGAAGCAAAACAAAGAATATGTTGAAGAAATCAGGAAGCATCGTCTTACCCCCATTAACCAATCGCTCATTCTCTTGGCTTAAGCCAAAATACCTCTGCTAAGCATTGCATCATCACGTATAGACCTGACGGACAGTAGAAAGAGAAAGAAGAGTGAAATGCAGCTAGCGAGTTTTCCAATTCTCGACCAGCTCGTGTTAACCAACATATTCGCGTTTGCAGCTGCTCGAATGCTTCGCCAGGTATTCGTCCGCATGGCTAACGACCGCGACCTCGATAAAGAGCGAATCCAGGTGATGATTTAGCTGATTTCCCTACTGTAATCTAGATGCCAATTGCTACACGCAGCCGTGTGCAACACATCTCAAGACACTCTCGTTAATTTAACTTCAAAAATGGATGGCGCGCTACATCTATGAGCACGTTTGAGCACGTTTAAGCACCTTTGCGCATCTTCTTTCTGTAATCGAATGTTTATTTCCCAGCGCATGGAAAGATTAGCCATTTATTTTACGGTACTGTTGTTAATGAGCCGTCATTGCTTGAGGCCTGAAACCAATGCATTCACCACATTCCAATTGCATCTGATAGATGGGAGGGACAGATCATTTTCATGATATTCTGTCAGATCGAGGTGTATGTTCATGAAACATCCCAAAACTGACAACATCTTCAAGTTAGAGCAACTTTAATTGACCACGTTCCGATACATCCCATCCATGGACCCCTCAAGATACTTCGAGATTGAATTTTGTTGTGGCTGGTCACGTTCATCTAAATCACATACAACACGGGCACCAGCTTTAAATGTGGCATCTCTCTCGTCCACTTGACCCCGTGTAGTATTGCTAAGGAATTCTTCAGGGTGTTCTGAGCTCTAAAGCTAGCTACATCGTCAGCAGTCAAACTATCGATTGATGCAAGTGCAAGACACTCAACAGACAAGCACACACGAGCACGTCGGGAGAAAATCCCATACGCCAACCATTTCCACCA
>NBNE01000131.1:0-38353 GCA_002215365.1 Phytophthora megakarya
CACGTGTAGGAGGAAGCGTAGGTATTCCTAGGTTGTATAGTGTACACTCGATGCGTGTGTACAGTAAGACAAGATAGGAATTAGATAGCGTAAAATGAGAACTGTATTGTTTGTTTAAAGAGTTTCCTTCCTAAACTGATTATCAAATATCTAAGGGACTGTCAGCGAGTGGCTGACAGTGATTTGCATCGCTGATTGGTAGAGGTGTGGCGCACTCTACCAATAGGATCCCTTCAAATGCAGTCTTGGTGTGTTCACACACCAAGACAGGAAACCTCTAACTCTAACCGGTTAACGTTTCGGTTAGAGTTTCGTGTAACCCCGTTACACTTGCGCAGGTCACTTCGCCCGAAAAGATGACGCGAGGTCGGAGTACTGATGACTGCCTTCTAGGCTAAGTAAACCACATTGTCTGTACCCATTTCCAAACGACAGGAGTTCACCGGAGTATCGTTGGCGCCATGACCCGACAGTCCTGGTACGAGGCCATCATGCCCTGGTATGGGACAATACACCTTCGTGGAGTGGGTTCTCACTCATTCTCCAAATCATTCGGATCAGTATGCAGCCAAGACAACGTGGATCCGTCTGCCAAGGTGGCATGTGACTTGGGTTCTCAGCTGTACTGCTCCGCCGCGGCAGACGATATCACATCGCAGAACTGTGTGACGTATTTTGATCGAGTAGTGCGCACCAGAGCGGCGCATTTACCGGCTCTCATAGATCACTAAGCTTTAAACACTTTATAAAGATGGCTTCGAACGTCGCCCTTTCCCTTCCGAATCGTCTTGTGCAGCTCACACCGCAAGCGGTAAACCTTCTAGGTAGTCATCGCCGGGTTTGCCGTGCCCTCATAGATCGTCACCGAGTATATTCCACATCTTCGTGTCAGTCGGCTTCGCCATCATCTGCTTGGCGATCCTCATCGACAACGAGACCTGGGTCAAGATTTTGATCTTAGCCTGCTTTTTATTGAACATGTCCTTCTTCACGGCGCCCCACGTCGTGTCTTCTGCCTCATCGCCCTTGGCCATACCATCGAGCAGGATCTTCTCGAAGGCGTTAAGGCTGGGTGGTTTTAGTTGGGGGCCTGCAGAACCGCAGGACCTCGTGGTGTGTCATACATAACACATCTTTTGGGTGTCTGGCGAAGCCAGACTTTGCGACACGCGGGTGGGCAACATCGCCATAATAAATTGACTTTTGCTGTCATCGTAAAGTGCGCACAAAACATGAAGAACCGCGATAAGCTACGTCAGTGCCGCCGCCGGATAATAGCTCTGGCGCTACTGGAGGAAAAGACGTCTGGCCACGAGAAGCACTCGCGTAACCGTTTAGACTGGGATCTTGAAGTGGAGTGTCTTCTCCGTGAAGGAAGGAGAGTTTGCGCGGACCTATCCATCGGAGATATACAAAGATTAATTCAGCTATAATCTCTCTCAAATAAGGATACGCATCGTTACAACTAGACTCCACTACCTTGGTTATCAAGTGCGCAGCTACGTTGCACAACTTCTGCATTAATGCACGCCTCCAACAGGTCCCCAATACGCCCTGCAGGTGTCAGGCGACGCTTTTATTTTCGCTGTCAGACCTGAAGCCAGTCATAGAGATAAAGCTGGTCAAGGCGTCCCTTGCAATGCTTCGTAAAGTCGCTCTCGTGGTGGTCTGAAAGCTTAGATTTTCCGTGCATTACTGTGTAACGCACCAACAGCTTCCTCCATATCTCCATTAGTTTCCCTCTAGAATGCTCGGTAGCCAGCATCGATTGCATATTCTTGTAGTCTGGACGATCCACCTGCACCAGTCCCGCAAACGCCTCTCGTCTCTCATTGTAAGCGGTCGCAACATCCTTCCAGTACTGACTGTTCTCATTTATAGCGTGCTTGTCGACGTTTGCACGGTTCTGACTCCTGTCCGACTAAAACATGCGCTCGACAAACTCGTCACTAAACAAGATGTTAAGAAACAGGAATGTGTCATGCTGGGTGACACGCGGCTCCACGTCGTTTACCCTGCTCTTAGTCGGACCGGTCCGAGCAACGAGCTCCCCTTGTCGGCGTGAAACTTGCACAGCAGATCGATATAACGGTTTTGTTGTCTTGAACGGAGGATCGACCTTGAGGGTTAAGCTTCAGCTTAACGCACGCATTCCGGAGTTGTTTAGATCGATGAGGCGTAAGAAGTGCGCGCAGTGCTTCTTCCTCCCCTTCCCCAAAGAAGTTGCTCACGAGGTTTACAAGCACTTGATCAATTCTGTGGTCAGCTTCTCTTTGTAAGCGTGATACACCTAGCATGTAAAAATCAGTGCGGGTCCTCCCTCCAATACGGGCTTCTGATTGGATAGAAAGTGCCAAATCCTGCAGGCCCCCGACTAAAACCGTAGTGGGCCTGCGGGCGAGCAGAAAAGAGACAGGGGTCCTGCACACAAAGCGAGTTTTTGCTAACAAAGTGCTTGTTATCAAGGTCCTGCAGGAGGCCCGAGGAGGGAGGGCCCGCACTGGTTTTTACATACTAAAATGAAATCGATCCGGCTTCGCATTAACATTCTAGTTTGCTCTTAACAGTGGAATGCTACGAAGATTTGCTACAATACCGTCGTGCACAAAACTTGTCGTTCGAGATTCTATTGTTGGGTCGTTCTCATATGCCAGGAGTGATCGGAGAGTACATCGTTCGTCCACTTCAAGATCCCAGTCCAAACGGTTACGCGAGTGCTTCTCGTGGCCAGACATATCTTCCTCCAGTAGATCCAGAGCTATTAACTGGCGGTGGCGCCGGCACTGCTGACGTAGCTTATCGCGGTTCTTCATGTTTTGTGCAAAGGAGGCCTTCTTTATGAATGACAGCAGAGTCCATTTACTATGGCGACGTCGCCCACCCGCGTGTCGATACGATAATAGTTTCATTATATTTTACTTTCAGTACACTTTGTGCATATTCACTATACTTTGCTTGGTATATGTTATAAATTTAACTACATGTTCGCGTTTGTGAACAGGAGATGGATGCGTCAGTGCGTTGTAGAGCGTACATAAGCTAGCGTCTAATACAAAGACACGCAACTTGCTCACTTAATGGTAAGTCTAGGACTGAAGCTTGCCTTAGCAGTGCTTCTTTCTATGAGCGCGGTTGTACTTTCTACCATCACTCTTACTATACTCTTTGACTGCGTATACTGCCGTATACCATCTCGTACTTGTTACACATACTGCTGTATATCACCATGTATTTGAAGGTCGACTCCAACACAGCGGTCAATGGAATGTATTCGCTAGCTATAGAGACGGCGTAAATACTCACTTTCACTGCACCTTGCACTTGATTTCCCAATCGAGCCGGACTGTATAATTGATGTGTTTTGCTCGTCCCTCAATTAAATTAAATAAGGGTTATTTTGACATCTAATTGACAATGTACCGTTTTACGTTTCTTAAAACATGGTCGAAGGTATGTACATTAGTTGCCGGTAGTATTGGTTTAGGTTTATATTTTAATCAAATCATATGCGCTGAAACGCGTGACATAACAGGGGAGGGACAGACATCAAATTTATTATATACCGATCGATTGCAGAATCTTGCACGTCGAGGAAAGATGGTGACGCTGGTGTGTGTGCTGGTAGGCGTCAAGGGAAACTCGTTCGCTGTGGACATCGAGATGTAAGCTGGTCGGCCACTTGAAGAACGAGATCAGGAAGGCGAAGAAGAACAAGATCAAGTGTGATCCAGATGACCTCGAGCTGTTCCTCGCGAGGAAGGACGGCAAGCGTGTTTTAGACAGCTTCGGTAATCTCGTCCACGATAACCTCGTCCACTTTGATCCCGAATGTACCGTCACCAATGATAACAGTCTCTAGTGTCGTGGTAGACGTGGGAGAACCACTGGAAGTAGACACTGAAGCTGCAACAGTCTCCGACTTGGTTTCATCGTGATCACTCACCGGCTCGCCTACAGGGTCAACTTCAACTTCGTTCTCAGGGATCAATCTGACCAGTGTCTCCTCATCAGCCACATTCTTCATATCTTCACGGTGTGTAGAACCAACGGGAGAAATGACCACAGTCTCTTCTTCGTGGGTAGTCTGATGCTCGGACTGTTCTGCTCCAGCTTCTGTCTCGACATCCGTCTTATCGTGCTTGTCTGTTGTGGCATCGGCCCTGGTCTCCTCTCCAACTTGTTCACTTACATCGGTGGGTATGCCTGGGGTTTCGATAGCAACTTCCTCAGGTAGAAGACCTAGTTGCTCTTTCAGGTGCGGACACACAGCGTCGATTACAGCGCACGTCTCGTCAAACAACGTCTCACTACTGCCTTCGATGCTCGCACGTTCGAGGATGTCCTCAGCCTTCAACACGAGTAGAAGGTTGTACAATGACTGCAACGTAGTCTCAAATACGACACTACCTTGCTGGGATCGCATAGATGGCGAACTTGACGCAACCAACTTCTTTGCCAGACGACGCAACACCTTCAGCCACAGCTCTGGGAAGTCTGGTAAATCCATTAGTACATTCAGGTTGTGGAGGAACGTTTTAGACAATAGTGTAACACTGTATAGAGGAGCATCCCGCGTCATCCTCACAGTGATGTCGTTAACCTGGTCGTCAAACGCAAAGATAATGTCGTTAAAGCACTGTTTCCAAGTGTCCTTTGCGATCGGAACTCCAGGGAGCAACAGGGAATTGCGCAAGCAATCCCAAGCGGTCTTCGCCACCGGTGGGCGGTCATCATTCAGGTAATTAAGCATCACCCGCATGACTTGCAGCCACGAGTTGCCATTCATCTTGTAAGTGTTGTCGCTATTTGCCTGTCCTTGTAGGAGTTTCAGTGCGTCAACTGCGTAAGAAGTGCGGTGACGGACGAATCCGCAGCAAAGAGACATCCACGGTGTGAAGTTGTCGTCATTCAAGTGTCCTCCTTCAGCAAGCACAATCACACTCTCCCAGCAAGCCGACCTGCTGTTGATATACTCAGCTACGTTTTGCAAAATACCCAGGAGCACCTCCCAGTCGTGGAATTCATGCATGTAGACCAAATTAGCCTTCAGCAACATCGTGATACCCGATGCTAGTCGATCGCTCAGTGCCTTATACATTTCCTTGTCCATAA
Source organism: Phytophthora megakarya (assembly GCA_002215365.1). Taxonomy (NCBI): domain Eukaryota; phylum Oomycota; class Peronosporomycetes; order Peronosporales; family Peronosporaceae; genus Phytophthora; species Phytophthora megakarya. The sequence continues at coordinate 5,113 of NBNE01000131.1, forward strand.
TCAAAAGCAGCTCGAGCGTCGCCATCAGCTTCGGGCGCACTTTCTCGTCGTGGAAAAGTCGAATGCTAACCCGCAAAATGTGCACAACAACTCGTTCAACGAGCCCCTGCATGTGGAGTTCACCCAGCGGTGTCGAAAGGATGCGTTTCGCGTACAAGTGGAACGAATCCCACAAGTTGAGCTGCAAAATGCGGTGCGAATTGACCAGGATGATATCTACGCTCAGTTCCAGCACCAAAATCGCATTTTCCTGCATCATAGCGTCCACACCCGAATCAGAAGCTTGCATGATGCACTTGAAGGGATCACGACATGAGATCAACGTCTCAAGCAAGCTCGTAAGCGGTTTCTCATGCAGCTTACGAGTCAAACGCAGCCAGTTTTCCTTTTCAAGAATCCCACCGCCAAGCTTCATCACCTCTTCACGCAGCATCTTGTTGACAAGCGAAAAGCTTTCGTCAATCTTCTCTTCCTCAGCCCAAAGGTAGTACGATAAAGAGCCCCAAAGAGATCCACTGTTAGCATTTTGTCCGTGACTTCCATAAGCGGTACCCTGGCTAGCTTGCGTCATGCTCTTCATGCGACTTCGGATGGCAGCTTGGCGCTCTGCTTGACGTCGAGAACGCTCCCGTGTTTTTCCAGAAAGACCGGTAGCACCCTGTCCGCGTCCTGGCGATAACTTAGGTGGAGAGGGTGCGTGAGCTGACGATCCACCCTGCATTGGAGGCAGAGGCACACCACGGGAGTCGACAAAATCATCAATCTCTACGAGTGATGTAGGAACCGCATCCAACTCGTTGAACATGAGCATACACTCCACCACGTTGGCCCATCCTTTACGAAAATACTCGTTCTTGTTCTGCACAAACTGGAACAACAACTGAAGCGATAGAAGTGCACGACGGGTCTTCGCTCCTTGTACCAGATCCTCATCAATTGAGCCACCAGGTTGCTGGGGATCTGCCAAGACCTCAATTTCTGATCCATCGTCCTGTCGACGAACAATTCGTTCTCCAATAGTGTCTGTTGATCCATGCTCCGATGTGGGTCGGAGAGAGGAAGACGTTGAGTGTTTCAATACGTTGCGCGAACTTGGTGGCACATACACTTTTTCACCGCTCAAAATGCCGTGCGCAAAAGTGAGGAAGTAGGAAGCTAGAGCTCCCATGATTTTGTTAAACTCGTCGTTCATGTCGTAGTAGAGCATGATCTTCGCGCAGTTGCTCAGACCTTCTAGCGAACGTTCCATGTTGTTTAAATCGCAAGTCTTCTCGAACGCCAACAGAATGCTCTTGATGGTGCTTTCGGAAATCAAGTTGAACATGTCCTTCTCGTAGAGACCAGCGCGAAGCTTCAAAATACTAGTATTCGATGTAAAACTAGCGCCGACTACATTCTCTGAGCGCTTGAGGATTCCATCCCACTGCGTCGAGTACCTGTCAACTGTAGATGAGGGCGACTCCATGAAATCAGATACATCGTGCTGCATCTGAATCTCCTTTTCGAGAATGTTGTAATACAGATCAGTCAGATATGCAGTCGGAAGATCCTGGCCAGCGTTAATTCCGCGGTTGTTGCGAATAAATTCTTCAACTGTCATTTTCTTCGCAATGTGATCCGAGTGTAAATCTGTGTTCAGCATGATTATGCTGAATGCCAACACGAAAGCCGCATCCGCGTCAGCTAGAGGTCCTGACGAACCTGCCTGGATGTAGAATTGCTTTGAAAAAGCCTCCATCATTCGATCAATCTTCTGGGCTTCACCTGGCAGACGGAATTTTGCCAAGAACATTCGCAACGCCTCGTCCAGTGACGGTGCAGAGCGGAAATCGATCATCGCGACATATGCGTCTCGCACCGCAGCATTAAACGGGTATTTCTCAATCGGTCCGTCGCCAATATAGTCGCCAATTAATGTCTTGTTTAAACCAGGCGTGTGCAGCAAGAAGGACGCAACAGATTCTGGGGTCAGTTTTTCCGGTAGCAGTCCAATCTGTTGTGAAAACGCCATCCAATTCTTCTGATCATGATTGAACTTCTCCGCTGCTAACGAATAACGTTTCTTGACGCGTTTGCGCTGTTGCAACACTTCAGCAGTACGCTCACGAGCAGTATGCAGCCATGCCAATTGATCTGCTGGATTATCAGACTCGCTCTGCTCTGAGTCTGAGTCGCTTTCACTTCCTGACATTACAAGGTGCATAAGATCGCGCACCGATGACATCGGAGAAATATCTTCCATCGGGAACTCGCTAGACAAGTTCTCGGTACCAGGTGAAGCTCCAGCCGTAAATCTCGCTAGATCAGATCCCTTCAAACTCAAAACACCTGCATTGTTCCCAAAAGTTCTGGAGCCCGCCGTCTTCGCAGGGGTATTCAACGGACAACGTCGAGCGATGGATTCAATCACTGCTAATAGTCCTTCAAGACACAGTAACGTTAGAGCGTTCAGACTACCATCGGGACCGGACATGGATTGACAATTTTTTGCGAGTGACTTGCACAATACCTCGAACAAGTTTGTGCAGTGCACATCACAATCATAGTTAATGTACAGGTCTAGCATAAGCGCTGGTTCGCGGCAAAACTCGAGCAATGATTCAAGCGCCAGTTCCTTCTGCTCATCAGAGCACGATGGAGAATCAATGATGCGCATGTGAACACTCGTGAAAAATACTTCCAGCTGCACCTTTAGATGGTCCTTAATTGAATTGAACAGATTGAACACGACACGCAGCGTTAGCGACAAAATTCCCAGCTCCTCTGTCTCTGAGTTTTGCAGCAAAAACTTAGACAGATCTCCTTGCAACACCGATACTAAGCTTGGGTGGTTGCCAAGTCCTGTACCAGCCGTCTCCAGCACGACATTAATCAACCTTAATCCCAGCACACACGTAGCTTCTTCATTCTCAGTGGGTGAGATTAGTCCTGAAATAAAATGAAGAATACGTTCCAATAGCGGAATCCCGTACGGTTTATCCACTGCTTTCGCACCATCAGACGTCGGTTCCACTGTGGGTGGGATCTGTTCTCCGATATCGAGACTTTCATCATACTCCAGTAATATCTCGTCTCGTTTCTCTCCATTCTGACTTTGTGATGTCTGTGGAGACGTCGGAAGTGGGTGACTACTTTTCCTCTGCACCTCCAACTCGTCAATGCGATCAAACACTGTCAAGACCAAATGGGACAAAGTGTTATCTGCCGACCTGCACAAATGCATGGACGACCTGGGCTGGCATCGGATACTGTAGCACAACTGCAGCATCTTCCAGAGATTCTCCCCCGAGATCAAATGGCCCGCGTCGCATCTGACGCAGTACTCGACGAGTTCCAGCAGCTTCATCAACACCGCCTCGTCATCGGCTCGATGCGTTTCTTCGAACCTGCAGCGAGAGACACACACTGCAATGCGGTTGATGGCTACATCTGCGCGCAGACTCTCACAGGTTATGAGCCCATATAACAGAAATTTGTTGATGGCGGAGATGGCGGCGCCTGTGATGAAGCCACTCGTGCGCTCTGACTCGATGACCATCACGAACGGAAGCAGGTACGTGACGGTGTCGACGTCAGCCAGGTCGGTCACCGACTGCAGCTCGTAGTGCAGCTGCTTGAAGGCGCGCATCATGGGCGACTGCGTGGACGCGGGGATCTCCTGCGTGAACCGATCCACGCTGGCCCAGCGCGCGTTCACCCGCATCATGGATAGCACGTTGTGGATCTCGCCCTTGACGCAGTTCATGGCGGAGCGGTCGACGAGCAGTAGAGGGATCCGATGCAGTCGAATGACGTGTCGGGATAAATGTCACTCTTCGAATCAGTGACGTTGGCAGCACGTTGTGGATCTCGCCCTTGACGCAGTTCATGGCGGAGCGGCCGACGAGCAGTAGAGGGATCCGGTGCAGACGAATGACGTGTCGGGATAAATGTCACTCTTCGAATCAGTGACGTTGGGTTTGGTCGACACAAAATTTAGACCATTTGTGATGTGGCACCTCCTGGTACATGTACTTCAAGCTCCTCACAACCCAATCGATATAGACCATGACAAGCTACAGCAGCCTCGAGCCATTCGCACCAACCGTCATAACGCACAGCGGTGAGGTCGAAGAAGTGGCAGATGCACCATCGTCGCTCGTCTCCGAGTCTCAACCGCGTTTGAACCACGATGCGCATCGTCGTTGGCGAGCGAACACGTCGCTCGAATTCCTCCACAAAGTGAACGGCATCGACATTCTGGACACACGAACGGATGCGAAGGGGACGGTGCTTTACGTTCTACAAGTGCATGTGACTTCGCAGGCGGTGCCAGTTCTAACGGTAGAACGGAGCTTTTCAGCGTTTGAGGAGCTGCGGCAACGTGTTCAATGTGCGCTGAGCGTCATGCCGCCGTGCAGATGCCAGTTCTGTTTGGACTTTTTGGTGTACATCCGATTCAAGATGGAGCAACCTCGCGGTATCATTAAACTCACAACGGGCATCGAGAAGCGCAAGAGGATTCTCGCGCAATTCATGGGTGAAGTGGTGGCAATGGGCAAGCGAAGAGCGGAGAAGCCCAGCAAGCGCGAGTGTGAAGCGCAGTTACTTATACCCGTTCTTCTGGAAGAGTTTCTACTTGGTGACTCGAAGAACGACAATTAATGCACGACGTTCTTGTGCTTTTAAGCGAAACTCTAGGACTTGATGTGCGGTTGCGCTTGATTGAGGACTCACCTGTGGTGGTACAGTACACTGTACGTGAAGAACGTGATGGTGAGCACCGCGGTTCTTCAAGTTCGTCACAACCAAATCGACGCGATGGATACCACACCAGGCAGCAACCTCGTGCCATTCACGCCTTCCATCACAACGCGAAGAGGCCAAGTAGCTTCACCACCATCACTAGAATCTCAACCGCGTTTGAATCCCGACGCCCATCGACACTGGAAAGCGAATATGTCAGTCGAATTCCTCAACAAAGTCAACCACATCGACATTCTGGAAACGCGAACGGATGAGAACCGAACGGTGTTTTACGTCCTACAAGTGCATTTGCCCTCGCAATCAGTGCCGGTCCTAACAGTAGAACGGAGATTTTCAGATTTCGAGGAGTTGCGTCACCGACTTCAAAGTGTGTTGAGTGACATTCCCCCATGCAGATGTTCCTTCTGTTACAGCCTTTTGGCGTATCTTGGCTTCTCGAAGGAACAGCCCCGTGGCATTGTCAAATTTATACCAAATATTGACAAGCGCAAGAAGATTCTGGCTCAATTCGCTAGTGACGTGGTGACTATGGGCAGGCGAAGAGTAGAGAAAGCAGGAAAACATGCGTGTGAAAAACAACTTCTCATTCCAGTGATACTACAAGAGTTTCTTGTTGAGAAGAGTGGAGAGTAAAACGGGATCTAGGTATGTATACATCAGAAGTTCATTACCTACTACAGCGGTGACAACCTAGTTGAATATCTGTGTCTTGGTAGGAGATGCTCGTTTGTGCTTAATATGCTGTTTCTGCAACTTCGTGAGAACGGTATTTGTCACTTTGAGACGCAACGCGCGTTCGGTGAGCGGTGCTTCTGCCAAGATCGCCTCTGCATTGTCTGCAAATGTGTTGAAGAATTGCATGATCTCGTCGATTGGTTTTTCCATCACGTACTCTTCTGACAACTGCAGCAGTGCTAGAGCCATTCGAAGCATGATCTTCCAGTTCTTCTCGAAGAGAAATACATCCCAGATCCGATTCAACGAGTCTTGAGGTAGCACATTCAGATAGAGATACAACGTCTGGAACCAGCCGACAGCAAACATCTCAATAGGTACCTTCTCACTCGCGAAATGCTCAGCAAGAGCTGGTTCAGTCAATTCCAACAGCTTTTGAGTCTGGAAACAATGCACATGAAGCGTGTGCAGCCCTGGAGCGAACATATCGTGCAAACCATACTGTTCAAATAGTGTCACTAGCACCCAGAAGGTGCTCTCCGCTTCCGCCTTAGTATCATGAACAGAACCACTTTTCTTCACCTTGTTCAGCACGTGAGCAGCGATATAATCCATACCTTGGCAGTATCCAACGGCAGGGAATCGACCTGCCAACGCGTGCAGTATCTCACTTAATTGGGTGGTCAAGTCTTCTTCGGATACTTCCTCCTTGTGGTTGGCAGCGCGCTTGTGAGGAGCCACACGACCATACGTGCGACGCACATCTGTCATGATCGACTCCGTTGCATCACCTTTGGACAGAGCCATTTGCAAGTACGTGTCGTAGTCTAATTCAGCTGCTTTGCGGGTCTTGCTGACATTCGTCGTTTTCTCCCAGTACGCGAATCGAAGACTCGACGGAAGGTGCCCATATCGCACACAAAATTTCTCCAGTCTTTGTTCGGACGCAATGAAATCTCGACAAGTTTTGTTCACGCAAGACATTCGCGCCAAAACTTGTAAATCTCCGCAGAAAAGCAAGATGTTGCCTAGCACATAAGGGGAAGCAAAGCACTGTTCGGCAAGATTCAAAACTACAGGCTCAGTTTCTGAGTGAACACTGGAATTGCTGATCGCTCGAGCTACAACAGAACAAAACGACAAATCAACAAATCAACATCAATAGTGCATATAGCAACAACTGCGTACACAACGTACTCATTCTCAGCAGTCCCATCGTGGCCTTCGACGGCGACTCCAGTCCGTGTTTGTATTTGAACAAGAACAAACAACTCGCAGTGCGAGGATTCTCCACGTACTCGAGAACATCCACCGTTGTGTCTCCCAGATAAATGTCCGTCATGACGTTAAGTCCCATGGTCTGGATCCGCTCGGCTACAGGTCCTGCCGCTGCCAATTTGGTCTTCAGCATACTCCATCCTTGGGTCGAGCCTTCCTTCATCTTGCTTGCGGCAGTGGTTAACCCCACAGTCGCCGACGTTTTCGCCTTGACAATTGTGGGCTGATACTGCTCCAACCTACACAAATGTAGCTATTTAGTGAAAAGTGTCCATCTCATCTGTAACGGTTGCTAGAGGGTCCTTCTCACTTTTTGCTGGTTTTGTCCCTCATATTGAGCAATTGCGGTCCCAGTGTCTTCTTGGCTGTAGCTGCTCGATCCTTCATGATCCCAAAGGCACCAGCAAGACCGTGGGCGCCTCCATTGCCTGTCGCAGTCGGGGCATCGCCTCCATCCTCGTCACTTGCGGGGTCTAATGGCTTGAGCATTGGAGCGGGAGGAGGCACTTTCTCACGCGGTTCCTCGCCCCCAGAGCTCGAAGCGGACGACGAAGACGCCGGAGACGACGCCGACGGAGCGGGCGCTACGGGCAATTCCTGCGAGGCGACGGGGGCGACGACCGACGTGTCCATGGCTCGGAGAAGCTTGGAATGAGGAAACTGCCGAGCTTTTACGATGATTAGCCGATGGCTAAGTATGGAAATGGGCGGTGATTTGCAGGATAAGAGGGCAGGGCGGACCATAATACCTGTAATACGACTCACGTAACACGCTGGACTCTTCAGAGCGTCAGCTTTTGATTCAACACACTGACTTGTTTTAGTTGTCGGTCTTTACGTGCTCACAGTCAGTTCATGAACCCAGTCTGCGACTGTCGTGCAGTGCACAGTGCACAGTACTAAGTAACGGAATTTGAACTCGAAAGAAATTGTCAGAATGGTCTTCAACAAGTTTGTCGACTTGCTTCTAGTGAAAACTGCTCCTGTTGAGCGTCTTCATAACATCCGTAGATTGCAATGTTTCAACTGAAATTTTGAACATGATCCCATCGATGCCTCCAGTTCCGATCTGACTGTAATCTACCGAGCAAAACACCATTTCCCTTTTGAACGAGGAGAGCGCAGCCATGTTTGTGCTGCTTTGTCTGCTTCTCGCTCTCTCAAGTGCCAACTCGACAGTCTGCAACAACACGCAACTCGTGGAGGCTTTTCATCCTCTACAGACCAATTCCAACTATTCCCAATGCCAAGTCGACGCCAACGCTGCTGCCATCTGCGCCAGTTCCGCATGCGAGTCCCTCCTGATTTCACTCTCCGCACTCGACCTGCCAGAGTGCCAAGTGTCGCTCAAAGGCGTCGCTTTCAACTCGCTTGCCCTCAAATCTGTGACTTGTGAGCAGAGCCAAGATCCATCTATTGGTGCAATGCTGAGGACTATTCTTCGTCTACTGAAAAGCACATGAGGACACAAACTTTAGTCCATCCTAATCAGATCGTTAGCCCAGTCTCAGATCTGAATCCAATAAAGTCAGCCATTCAAAAGCCAACAACTTTCATACATTATGGACATGCTGAATGTGGACGAGTTGCCTCCTCCTGGCCACGATGGGGACGACGAGAGCACCGAAAACCACGCTCTCCTACGTCTCCACGTCTCTTCTAGCTCTCTGCAAAGCGGCAGCGACGACGGCGCCGGATTGGCCGAGCAAGACGCAGCCGAGTACGACGTCTCCCCAGCGGCTTCACAACCTCATTCGCGACGCTCCGACGGCCACAGACGCCGCAAAATCGGCAAAGGAATCCAGCTGGTTCTGCTGAGGAAATATGTGCAATGTGCCAAGCAGTTTAACCGCATTCCAGACCGTTTAACGACTGAACAACTGCTAGAACAGGGTTATGACGAGTTTTACTACCAAGGAGGCAACTTAAACGAACCTCGGCTGAGTTACGCTGCCTTTTTAAAGCTGGTACGGAATCGACGCAGTGAAGTGGCTCGACAGACAAGAGGGGGTGGCTCCATGAGTCAAAGGTGCGTTGTTAGGGATGTTTAAGGATGTTTAAGAGTGCCTAACGAAGTGTTGAGCAGAGGGGGCACGAGACGCCATCAGAAGGAGCAAATGGAGATCCGAGCGTTAATTGACGAGCTGGAGAACGTCCGGCACGGACAGCCGAGGACGTTGGAGTACGACGCGTTGGCGAGTTCCGGCAGTGAACACTCGCGAACTGTCATGACGGACGCGTCGGTGCCGATTCTGTCCGACTCGTCGTCGATTATGGGCGATGCAGGCACAGATGGAGGAGTGTCGGCAGGGGATATATCGACAGCGGAGACGTACTCGTCTGTCATGTCGGGAACGGACAGCGGCAGTGATGATGTTGTCGTTTCACGATCGAAACTCGACTTGATGTTGCGAGTGGCGCAAGAGACGTTGGTAGCACAGAAGAAGATTCTCGAGGAAGTAAGAGCTATGGAACAGCGTGTTGCAGGGATTCACTAGGTGAGTTGATTGTTTTGATGAAAACGGTGAATGAAGGCGTTCAGGTGATTTTGGGTAAAGTATTTGGCGTGATTCAGGATATGAAATTGGGGCATGCAGCCCCTTGTTGTGTGACGAACGTGGCTGATAAGAATGCTCTATCTATGGGTAGACCAGGTGAACCGACGGTCGCAAAACGCAAGCTAAGACCAAGATGACCGACCTCATCGAGAAGATTGGTCGCTTTTTCGCTGAGCAGGAGGCTCAAATTCAGGAGACGCTCAGCCAAGTCACTCACGCACCAACTCACGATTCGCTGCCTTTGTCGGAGCCTCAAGCTCCAGTTCACAGGATCCCAACACACTCGCCAGACTTTTCTCGAGGAACGTCAGTCTCGAATCCTGCTCCGAAGCTAGCGCGCAACAACTCGCTCATTCGTCGACGTCTGTCGGTTAATCGTGCTGCAGAGCCGATCGCAACGTCGGAGTCGCAAAATCTTCAAGAAAGTATCGCCCAACTACTCAACACTACTCAACCGATCAAGACTCATGATGGCTCGTCCTTAAGGCCCTCCATTCCTACAAGACCTCTACCATTCGATGAGATTTGGGATCATCGGCACAGTAACGAATCGGTGTCCTGGAGACCAGTATCTTCACCACCGTCGACAATCAGTGGTAGAGGTTCTAGTGTCAGGGATGAAGAGCTGGCATCTCACACGAGCTCTGATGCACCTGAAAAGCAACGGAAGCCACGTCCACCTCATCAAAAGCTTCGCAAGCGTCCACGCAAGAAGAAACGCTCTAGCAATCAGGAAGAAGATCCCAAGGTGATGGCTAAAGCAAATGCAGAAAAGGTTGCTGCAGCTTTGACACTCGCTCAAGAGCGTGCGAAGCGCTATCAATACGAGAGACTACAGCTTGAACGTGAACTAGAACTTGAGCGTCAGGTAGCAGCGTTTCGACGACAAGAGCAGATGACCAAGATCGAGGAAGTTCGTGCAAGGTCATTCAGGCAGTGTTCATCGTCACCAATGACAACTGCACGTTCATCTCTATCAAACACCGAGTCCAACTATGACGAACCTGTATGGACTGCAGATACGAATGATTTGGAGCCACAGCAGAACTCCTCGAGCCAATTCATGGTGGAGCTGGAAGCGCAGCTTCAGGAGAAAGTAAGGTTCGCTTGTTTAACGCATTCGCATCATTTGCTGACTTGTTTGTTGCACTTTTAGATGTCTCTGGAGCTGCACGTGAAGCAAAGTTATATTCGAAAGTGCAAGCAACGTGAGCGTATTCGGTCGAAACTTGACAAGATTCTGCAGCATAATGTTGCTCAAAGCTCCAAAGTGGCTCGATTGGCAGCTTTGAAGGCTTCTCTAGACGTGGAACTTGCTGCTGTGCTTAATGAGACAGCTCAAACTCGTCAAGAACGACGAGATCTCGAACTTGCTGACGAAAAGGAGCGTCTAAAGCGGCAACGAGAAGTTGAACGAGCACTGCAAATCCGACTGCGCGAGGAAGAGTGGAATAGCATGATGGAGGAAGAGAAAGCACGGTCTCAGATAGCAGCAGAAGCGCGAGCAAAAGCCTATAGGCGTGTCGAAGCACATTCTGCTAAACTGCGTCGAGTGCTACGGTACCATCCTCATCAGTTTTCATGCAGTAGTGTATCTTCCAGTGGTAAGAGCAACAACGATGACCACAACAATGACGAAAGCAACGAGTCCAGCACTGATGTAAACACTGCACAACCGTTTAAGATGGATTTCTTCCTACCACCAGAACTCGCAGACTTTGAAGAAGATGGATTATGCAATAACAATGAGGACGAGGACGAGGTCAATGGGAACAACGAAAGCTTGGAAGACAGCTCAAATTGTACTACAATGGATGTGTCATTCAAATGGGAAATATCTGACGTCGATCCGGACAAATTCCAAACAGTACTGCTGGGTTTGGTAAGTGATGACGAAGACTAACTACAAACGTTGTTACTTCCACTTGGCTGAATCGTTGAACGGTTTGTACACCATGTCGCTCTTCTCGTGACACGAGTGGACAGTGTCTCGTGTTACTGTTAACGTCCCCGTAGTCGACAAGAAGAACGACCGCACTTTATGTCCCGACGCAAGGGCCGAGAACTCCGCCCCCATCTTCTTGTCTCCCATGACGGATCGTCCTTGACATTCGACGTCCTCGAAAATGGCCAGTTGCGTTCCTCGTGGCTCGCCGTCCCAGACGAAAGCAGCTACAGCCTCCGTCTCCGTGCAAAGCGGGTAGCATCGATCTGTGGAATCGAAGCGAACTTGGCCGACGTAATCTTCGAACCTGCTGTCCGTGTACATGAGCAAAGTGAACTCGGACATGACACAGCAACACGTTGCAAGCATGAAACTGAGGATCGCAATGGAATTCTTCATCGTTTGCGGGGTCACCAGCAAATCTACAAATGCTGCACTCGAAAATCCTTCATCCATTCCGAACTGTTGTACAGAACGGGTCATATCGGGTAGATGGAATGTCGAATAGTTGGAACATGGTGTGTAGAATCTCTACACAACGGAGGGAGCTCGGAATCCCCAGGTCTCAACCAAATCTGCTGCTTGTTCATTGTTCGTTTCGCGTGCTCTGCGCCATGCAGTTGGTCGCATTTCTGGCCTTGTTATCAGTGACCTTGATGGTCAAAGCTGAAAATTGCACCGTTCAAATGCTCTACGGCGTGTTGAGTCCTGTTGCATTCGACCCCAACTTCGCCACGTGCCAGACGGACAGCAACTACACGTTGTTGTTGTTCGAGGGCCCTTTACTCAACCAAAGTGGAGGGTTTTGCGCTAGTTCTGCGTGTCAAGCTCTGCTGAATACGACTTTGTCGTCCGGTCTACTGCCTGACTGTCAAGTGGTTATAGGGACCCATTCGCTCAACCTCAGCACTGCAGTCGCCATTGCCGCCAAATGTGGCGAAGCAGCTCTGGATGAAAGTGCAGTGAAAACCAACGAAGCTCACAACCAACTCGGACACACAACGGACCAAGTTGCAGGTGTCGTCGGTCATTCGGTCCCAGTGGACGAACTAGGTGGAGTGCTGTCCACTATCCTGTCTATCTTTCGTTAGTAGACCAGGTCAAAATGTCCATTTCGATCCATTTCAATACATCTTTCACCACTTTCGTTTTCTAAATGATCACTTGCAAATTCTCCCACTCGACACGATGCAGATTCTCACCTTGGTAGCGATTCTACTCGTGTCGGCACTTGTTTCTGCTGAAAACTGCACTACCCAAGCGGTAAGTGATGTGCTTCAGTCGACGGTATCAAATCCGGACTATATCATGTGTCAGACCGACAGCAACTACACATTGTTGTCGTTTGAGACTCCTTCTCTGAAGCAGACACGGGGATTCTGTGCAAGCCACGCGTGTCAAGAATGGCTAAATTCCACGTTGACATCACGTCTTCTACCAGAGTGTGAAGTGGTTATTGGAGCTGACATTCTGAATCTCACGGACGCAGCGACTATCGTTGCCTCCAAGTGCGAATATTCCTTCCGATTGAAACAAGAAAGAGCTGTCGACACCAAACACACCCACAGCAAGGCACAACGCGTATCTGGTCACGTTGCTACAGTGTTAGGACACTCAGCTCCGATGGATGAAGTCGGTGAAATCGCAGGAGCTCTGCTTACTCTACTGTAGACGTGTTGAAGTTGAATAGCAAAGTATATACACTTGTGTTTACTGCTCCGTCTTTTGCTGGTCACGGTGAGCACAGATCTTGGCTGCCCAGTTGCGCACATTCTTCTTGACTTCGGCCTCGTCGATGGTCGTGAGTTTATGGTCCGCAAGTAGGTGTTTGCCGTTGATCCAGACGTCCGAGACGTGTTCACGCCCAGCCACGTACACGATGTGGCTGATGGCGTTGTACATGGGGATCATTTCGATGCTGTCGCACTCGACAGCGATGACATCTGCACGTTTGCCCACTTCGATCGAGCCGATGTCCTTCTCGAGACCAAGAGCACGCGCGCCATTGAGCGTAGCCATCTGCAAAGCGTCAACAGCAGGGACACTGGAGCTCTGGAGAGTCTGCGCCTTGGCCAGGATCGCAGCCAACTTCATCTCGGCAAACATGTCGAGTGAGTTGTTGCTGGCAGCTCCATCAGTGCCGATACCCACGTTCACTCCGCGCTTGAGCATCTCCGTGACACGGGCGATACCCGACGCTAGTTTGAGGTTGGAGGACGGACAGTGCGCTACATGGGCGCCAGCCTCCGCCACCTCATCAATCTCTGCGTCCGTCAGTTGCGTCATGTGCGCACAAATGAGGTGCTCCGAGAGCAGCCCCATGCGCTTCAAATTCGCGAGCGGTCGCAGCTTTTGGTCGCTCTGATGGCAGCTCATGGACTGGCGGTTGAGTGTCTCACTGTCGTGGCATTCGCTCTCCGTCTCATGCAAATGAATGTGGACGCGCGCCTTGTGTTCTCTCGCCAGTGCATCTGCACGCTGCAAGTTCTTGTCCGAGACCGTGTACGGTGCATGAGGGGCCATCGTGGCGGTAATGAGGTCATGGCAGCCAGGAGCGTACTTCTCGAGGTTGGGCTTGGCTTTCTGCAGATAGTCATCCGCTCCAGAGCCGTAGGGGCCAGGGAACTCCATGACAACTTGCCCCACAGCTCCTCGGAAGCCTGTCTGTTCCAGCACTTGACACACCTGCTCAGGGAAGAAGTACATGTCGTTGCAGCACGTGGTGCCGCAGCGCAGCATCTCCGCCACCGCGTGCGTCATGCCGGCCGAGATGAACTCGGGGCCCACAAACGCGCCTTCCGTGGGCCAAATGTCCTGCATGAGCCAGTCGCACAGCGGCTTGTCGTCTGCCAGGCCACGCAGCAGCGTCATGGCCGAGTGCGTGTGCAGATTTACGAGGCCAGGCGTTACGATGTGCTCGGGTAGATGACGCTCCTCCATCCCCACGTACAGTCGCTGAGCTTCATCGCGAGGCACCAGCGCCACGATGCGTGCGTTGTCGATCACAATGGCATGATCCGATAGCACGACGTCACGTGGGAGAACGGGGATCACGTGCGCCGCGTAGATGATGAGATCTACGCGCTGCTTGGAGGACGAGGCGGAGTCGATGGGGTTCTCGTGCGGCGGCATAGCTCAGTTGAGTTTTGAGTCGAATGGCTGCACTGAGACGTCATTTGATTGGGAGTAATATACTTATAGTTTGAAGCGATATGATTCGATGAAATTGACTGGTCGTTACACAAAAGTATGTGACAAGTGTATATACTTTTGAGACTCAACTTCAATGTGTTGTCGTTGTAGGTTGTCGTTATAGCAGCTGCATAATACATGTAGGGTAACTTAGACAGTTGTTGGCGTACTTGTGGGCGAAGCAGTTGGGGTGGACGCCGCTGAGCTTGAAGTAGTTGAGGACACCGATGGACTCGAAGTGGGGACAGTAGTGTCTGTAGACACCGCTGAATTTGCAGTAACCGTGCCAGGTGAGGATGTCACTGAACTAGAAGTGGGGGTAGAAGTGTCCGTAGGAGTGGGCGTCACTGTGCTAGTCGTCGTCGTAGTCGATGTCGATGTTGTTGGGTCGCCACTGCTAATTATGGCAGCTTCTTGCGTTGACGTGAGGTCCGATGCACTCGCGAGTTGCGTGTCGGTCATCGTGAAGTAGTGAAATTGGTACTTGTCCTTCCAGCCTCTGACTTTTACTTGTTTACGACCAGCTTTAACATCCTGCACACGACTGTAGCAAAAGGTGTGCGCGGTGCTTGGAAGGCCCCAGTTTGCTCGGAATTGCGGAGTGAAATCGTCCACACCAAAGTTCTCGTCATACCAGAGGCAATCTAGCGTTTCGCCTTGTTCTATAGCATCCGCGTGAGAACTGGTATTCGAAAGAGCATTGTCGTAGATATCTTGAAACAAATTGAAACTCCGCCCAATAGCCTTCTTTCTTTTATCAGCCGAGACTGGTACATCCACGTAGTTCTCAGCCCAGAGCTTTCTCGTGTGGCCCTTAGGACACGCCAACCCCTCACCTTTAAGAAGGGCGAAGAGGTCATCAGATGCGTACGAATACGACAAACTTCCCAAATCGGTTCCACTGACGTAGCGCCAATACTCCTTTGGCTGATTCGCGAAAAATGTGCCAAGCCGTGGATGACTTTCAACCGCAATTCGCGTCTGTCCTGTCCCGTTCCAGTACATTGTCATTGTCGATAACGAAGTTGGAGCAGTGTACGCGTAGTCGGACTGAGCACAGCTCTGAAATGCGTATTCACCTGTCTTTTTCTCGGTGTCTGTCAACGTTCGCCCAATCTGACAGTCATAGTAGAGTTGATGGATCAAGTCAACTGTAGCGCTGTTCGTATGGATCAGGTTAGTATCAAAGAATGCAGTAACAATTGAGTAGATATCAAAATTGACGTACTGATGACTGTAGAAAATGGGGTCTGCGGATGTTGGATAGGTTTGCATGGTACCCATGGCCATATTATGAATGGACTGGTGCACTCCGTAATGAATGTTTTGTGAGAACCATGCGAAGCCAAACTCGAGACTGAGATATTTCGCCAGCGATGAGTAACAAAAGCCGGATGGGTAGTTTGATGTCGACCACGATCCTCGAGGAATGCAACCAGCGCAAGATGACCCACTCATGGTAGATTTCTCACAAAATGACGTGAAATTCGCGTATGGTGATGACAATCCGTTGACGCAGTTTCCAGTGACAGTGAATCCATTAATCAGGAGCGCTGACGACGGTCCTGTACTGCCTCCCATATCTTTCAGGAACGCCGAACAGTCCTCGAAATTGACGCATGAACCTGCCAAAAACTTAGCATAGTCGGCAAAATAGTCCCAGTATGGGATCGTGATGCATGCAAACTTCGTGTCGAGACTACGCAACATTGCTTCATACGCGAGCAAGTATCGACGGTGCCAAAACATCATTCCACAGGTGTTGTGAGCCTCTTTGAAGGACGTACGATCGGAGTGTACTTCCACGAACAACGCGTGGTATCCTGTACTCATAGCTGTGGCGATGGCATCTCGATAAAGTTTTTTGTCATCAACCGTGAGAGCGTCCCATGAATAACGAATACGAGAACCACAGACTCCGTTGGTAGGCCACACACCCGCATTAGTAGAAGTTGCCAACAACGAGATGGCAACGAGGAACGCGAAAACCTGAGACTTCGCGTGGCGGTGCGCCATGATGTTTGGAAATGAACGAAATCCTCAGGCCATAGAGCACCAATCGATGGTCGGCTCAGCTTACAGTCCTACGCACGACTCAAACCGTAGAAGAAGTTAACGAAGACCAACAACTTAAACCTGCACAGACCTTGCTCAGAAGGCGCCTGTACAGGATAGTAACTTTCTGTAGAGTGCAATCACCACGTACACTCCGCCAGGTGGTGCTACTGAACATCTCCATTTTGGGGAAGAGGAAAGCCTAACTCGTTTCGGATAGGAACTAGTCTTGATTGAGCAATGCCACGCCGTGAAATTGGTCCGATAAATGTTAAAGCCAACAAAATCAGCTCACTTCTGGTAGGGCTTAAACCTTCCTCCCCGAAAAGCACTCCCCAAATCAATCAAAAACTGGAACCTTAGATTGAAAAGGTCTGGCATGTTGAAACTAACAGCCAATTGATAGATGCGAAAACCCCAGACTAAATACGTATCCCTGATGAATATTAACATTCGCGAAGAGTTCATCTAGCTTTAATCCTGGCGGAATTCCATCACTCGCTTGGCTCCAGTGAATAAGGTGTGGTCAGCTTTGAATGATCGAAGTCACGCTAAACGCGGATGAGAATTTTCTAGGCCATCTGACACGCGTTTCAAGCAAAATGGTGCTTGGATTTCGAGTTCAATTCACAGCGATGTGTTCATGTCCGTACTGTATCCGATAGTTGCAGCGTACACGTTACGCTGATCGCTCAAGAAGGGCAAACAGTAACTGAGTTTTCCACAAGTTCAATGGAGCGCACCACGTTGGGCATGCCAGTCACGCACGATAGAGGTATATCTACTAGACCACTGGACAAACGCCTCGAATGCGTCATGTCTAGCAGCTTCTGCGCCCAGTTGTCTTGTCATTCTGTCCCGTGTCCTGACTAACGTTTCGCCTTGTTTCACTAAGCTTAGCTGCGACTTCTGGCTCTTAAGGTTGGGCGTTGACGTGAGTCACGTGAATCGTCGGGAATGCGGAAGGCACCAATGCGCCTGTCCAACACGAGTTCAGCAATCGCTCCTTCGTGACAGTTTTAATGTTGCTGCAGCCGTAGATGTCAAAATTCGTCTACTTGTTTCGGGGTACAGTGTATTCGACTATTCATATTTACCCGTTTCGAGCCGTATTTCATTCAATCCACAAAAGAATCCGCTGCGAACGAGACCAGCTACAGCGATAGTTGATTCACGATAATTGTTCTGCTGTCTTTCACTCGAAGATATTGTGGTTTTGACGTACATAACTCAATGTGGTCGTCGCAATCAAGTTGTTGTCTGCACGTGTCCGCAAGAATTATGCGTTTTTGTTATCGTCATTCACTTTGTCTGCTGCTTGTTGTGCGTTTGCTGTGTGACCTCTCGTGCTTCGGTGGTCAGGTCGATGCCCAGCAAACCATCGCCTGTCCAAACAGGGTTCGCAAATCGTGGGGTTTGATGACCCAGGCGGAGCAAAACTTGTATGTGAAAGCCCTCGGGGAGGGGATGCAAAAGGGATACCATATCCTGTTTGCGGAGGTGGCATCCGAGAAGATGTCGTCCACGGAATTTCTGCGCACATGTGGTTTCCTGTACTGGAATCGTCGTTTTGTCCTCGCCTACGAGAACATGTTGCGTAGTCTTGACCCGAAGAATGCCTGCCTCACGATTCCGTACTGGGACTACTTCGCTGATAACGCAAGATTCATTGAGAAGAGGTGTGAAAACGGCGGGACATCACTGGAAGCTTGCTCGCCAATTCTACGTGGACTGGGTGGGTCACAGGGTGCAGTTCGCTCTGTCACTATTAACGGCAAAACGATCACTGGTAACTGCGTGACTTCAAAGCCTGCTAATTCGTTTTGTGAGAGCTCCACCATCACCGCCTCCGATCAGTGTGCACACTGTATTCCACGCTCCAATTGGGCTAACAAGACATTTCCTGCTGGGTTCGGATACGCTGGGCTGGGTGTGACGTTGGGGGAGGCAAATGGATTCAGAGATGTGACCCAGCGCATTCAGCAGGGAACGCACAGTACGTTGTTGTAGTTTGTGTTGATTTGTGCCTAACTTGGTGTTTGCTGCGAAGATACCATTCACAACGCTTTGTCATCCGTCCTCGCCACTTATGTGAGTCCGGCGGATCCAGTTTTCTTCAGTATTCAGTACGTGATGCCTTCTGCATTCCCGTTTTCCTTATCTGACCAGTGATCCTTGTCATTCATTCTTCAGTGCAACCGTCGATCTGCTAGCGCAAATTTACTTTGAATGTCAGGTCGGTGATAATGTGATTCCGACGAACAAAAATGTATCAAGATGGGCATTCCAGCAGTGCGTTTACAAAGACGAAATGAGCCCTACAGTAACTTCAAATGTGACACAGCTTTGGATGGTTGACAGCTCATATCCGACCTCGAAGAACGCTATTCTAGCAGAAGAACATCCTAAGCTGAGTCAGTTCTTCAAACCACTGCCCTCTAAGTACTGGCAATTCGTAAACATAAACAAGCTAGGGAAAAATTCGTACCAGTACAGTCGCGACGACCTCATCCAAAATATGCAACGCTACGGATTTGCGTGCCCGAAGCGGGGAACTTCACTTCAGACGGCACTTTTGTCGGTAAACACAGCAACCGCAAAATCGGCCTCTCGACAACAGGACCCCCGCGAACTCCAGCTTGCTGAATTTGGTAGTGATGAGAACGATACAGAGCAACACGGGCGCGCTACAGTGCAAGATCAAGCTATCGATCTCCTCGAATCCACTTTGGTCGAAACGCTGGGTGTTGATGGGACAGCGAAAACTGCATTTAGTCAGGCCGAACTCATCGAATGTCAGTATCACTACGAGGCTGTTGGTATTGTGGAGGACTACTCAACTGCTTTCCGTGAGAATTACGGACTCAGTCTGAAAGACCACCCGCGATGCTGGGAGCTGATCAAACAAATGCAGACTGGAAGTACAGAAATTCAAGTGGACAATTGGCGCGGCATCCTCTCAGAACACTTCAACACAACTCCTAGTCTTGATTCCAGAACCCCTGGGTCCTCTTGAAATCGGGATTGCTCAAAGAAAACGAGTCGTCTACAGACTGCAGAACCTTGCTATTAATCTGATTGTTCACCGTAATCTGTCATCTAAAGCAAACACGGTAGCAGGCTAACATATCACCAATGTAATAGTACATATCAGGCACAGAGTAGTACACTTACTTGAAAGTTTAATACTCCTTGAGTGTCAATCTCGGCACAATGTTCATTGCCTGCAACTCCTGGAACAACAGCTTGCAAGCATACGGGATACGAATGCTCACCACCTTCTCTTCAGACTTGCAATGCTGGCACCAGCCCTCATATCCCAGCATTCGGCACCCCTGGCACACATCCGCGCTGAAAGCGTCACTGGATAGCATGAGTCGCTCCATGAGCAGCATACTCGCTCCATAACCGATGAGACAATCGCGTTCCATCTCACCAAGACGTAGACCACCATCTCGTGAACGACCTTCAGTTGGCTGGCGAGTCAAGACGGCGCGAGGGCCCCGAGCACGAGCGTGCATTTTGTCCATCACCATATGCTTAAGTTTCTGATAGTAAATCGGTCCCATGAAGATGTAACACTCAATCGCCTCGCCCGTAATACCCGACGTGAGATAATCCTTGCCAGCATAATTAAAGCCATTTTTCACTAGCTCACGTGAGCAGTCCAGGACGTGGTCGGCCGAGCCATACTTTTCACCGAAAGCGGTACCGTAAGCACGACGACCAGTAAGCACACCAGCCTTGCCTGCGATTAGTTCGATCATCTTACCCACAGTCATACGACTAGGGAAACCGTGTGGGTTCATAATAAGATCTGGACAAATACCCTGGTCGTTGAACGGCATATCTTCTTGGTTGCGAATCGTACCGCACACACCCTTCTGACCGTGACGGCTACTGAACTTGTCACCAATTTCAGGACGACGTGTCTGGCGGATCAGCACCTTCACCAAGAAGTGGTTAGCCTCAGACGAAGTCAAAAGCACCTTGTCCACATAAGCCGGAATGGGTCCCTTGTAAGTCGTCGGTGAGGGCGAGTACGTCACGTCCAACGGATCACGCCCATCAACAGAGTCATTAAACTGGGTGGGTTGCTCCTTGTTAATCATAATCGCGCCATTCTGAACAATGCCACCGACGCGACTTATACCATCTGCATCCAGGGACGAGTATTTGGCGTTGCGGAATCCCACACCAGTACCACTAGAAGCAGCCAAACTGTCGAAGTCTGGAGGCCCAACGATACGATCGTAAGAGCCATTTGCATACTTTTTGATCATAGTTTGGTACTTCTTGAATACCATACAGCGCCCAAATCCGCGATCCAAGGAAGCCTTGTTGAGGACGATAGCATCTTCGATATCGTAACCGGAATAACTCATAACAGCGACAATGGCATTTTGTCCTGCCGGCACATGGTCAAAGTTCACGAGATCCAACACACGGGTCTTCACCATGGGCATTTGTGGATAGACCATTGTATAAAGCAGTGTGTCGATACGCTCGAACTGATTCATGGCGATCGTTCCAATTGCTTGCTTACCCATAGCACACTGGTATGTGTTACGCGGGGACTGGTTATGGTGAGGGTATGGGATAAGCCCCGACACAACACCTAGAATCGTCACTGGGTCAATCTCCAAATGAGTCGTGCGATCACCGATTTCACTCTCGTGCAGGGCAACTAGACAATTGTTCTCTTCATTCACATCCACGTACTCTACGCATCCCTCCACAATAAGACTGCTGAGATCGCGCACTCCAGCGCGCAGCTCATCGAGGTGGCGTTGAGTTAGTCGAGTGCGTTGCGTCACAGGGTCGATAAGTAGCAACGGACGACATACACGACCACCATCGGAAGCAATATGCACAACACGCTGCACATCGTGGATCATAACAGACACAAATTCACCTATGAGACCAGCACGCCGAATACGACGCAAGCGTGTGACGAAGGCGCGGGGGTTCACGTGTGTACCAATAATCACACCATTGAGCATAACCAGGTAATTAGATGCGTGGTTGATCTCCTCACCAGAGCTGAGTGACACATCGGTCACACCCAAGTCGAAACATAGCCGCTTGATCGGACCAGGTTCCTCATCTGATGTCACGTGGCACAGTAGCGCCAAGTTCTTCACCAAACCACAAGCCTCACCTTCAGGTGTATCAGCAGGACACAGCATACCCCACTGAGACGGCTGCAGAGAACGGGGGCCAGAAACCTTGCGAGTCTTCTCAAACTGAGAAGAAATACGAGTCATCATGCCCAGCGCCGACATGTAGGAGAGTCTCGAGAGCACGTGTGTCACACCAGCACGGTCCATTCGGAAACGCTTCAACGTCCAGTTTCCAGTAGATAGTGCATGGTAAAACCCCTGTGTGATTGTGTCAGTGCGAATGCACTTGAGAATGTCGAACACTGATGCGCGGTTCGGTTTGCTTAGCACCATATCGGCCTGGCGTTTGAGGTCGCTATTAAAGCGCTTGAACAGATCCTCGAAAAGCAGCGACAACAACTGACCTGCCAGTTCCAAACGCTTATTGCCATAGTAATCCTTGTCATCCAGCCGCGTGCGATCTTTGTCTGTGAAAAGAATACGACGGACAATGTGCGCCACGTAAATACTTTTAAGACGAAAGTTGAAGTTCTCGCATGGCACGTGGTTCAGCACCAAGTTAGCCAGCGCTGACCGTGCAGCATCAACCAAGTTGCGATCTTGCTGAGGTCGTCCAGCACCTCCTCGTAGTCGTCCACCTGTTGCTCCAATCTTAGTTAACGCATTCATTTTGGATCCAATATACTCGAGAGCTTGTTGCTGTGTAAACACCTTTAAGTCTGATGCTTCTTCAAACGATGCGGACATTGCGTCACAAATATCGGGCTCACTTCCCACAAGACTGACCATCTCCTGGTCGCTTTCGACTCCCATTCCTCGAAACACAATGACAATAGGGATGTCACTACCAAACGAGTTGGATTTTAAGTACACACGCCCCTTATTGAGGAAAATGTTGGTTCTCGATTTGCGTTCGTGAGTAGAACTGGTGATACTGGCGCACACATTGTGCTTGCTGTCTTCTTCAATGATGACTCTGTTCTTGGACAGCTGTTCATGAATCAGCACCACCTTCTCCACACCACGAACGATAAAGTAACCACCCGGATCGTACGGACACTCCTTGAGTTTGGCCAACGCCGCTTCGCTCTTTCCAGCCAGCACACAGCGCGAGCTGCGCAACATGATGGGGATGCGTCCGATCAGCACCTTGTTGTTGGTCACGATCTTGTTGCCGCGGCGATAGCGCACACTGACGTAGACGGGCGCCGCGTACGTGCGGTCTCGTAGTCGGCACTGATGAGGCGTGACCGACGCGCTGACGAAGGCTTCTTCGTCGATGGACGGCGCGCCCAGCTGGATGTCCGTGTACTGCAGGAAGAACTTAGGGTCAGCGTCGCTGCGCACGACGTTGTTGGCCTGCGCGCGCACGATGTTGCGCATGTCGACGGACGTGAAGTAGTCGAACGAGTCGATGTGCTGCTTCACGAGGCCGCGCAGCTGCAGGAAGTACGGCAAGAGCTTCCACTTATCCTTGACGCTGCTCACGGGCTTCTCCAGCTCCGCCATGGACACGGCAGAGGCCGCCGACGGACCTGCGGACGGAGCCATGACGACCCGAGAATGCACAATGCAGAGTGATGGCTCAACGTCCATTGGGAATTGGTGGTCACAGCTTATGTGGTGTGTGCCACAAACTGAATTTGCACTAAGTTCGAATACAAAATGTAGCCAAGTACAGTACACGATGGTGGACATTTGAAACTTGTACATGTGTAGGTTGCCTCTTCCCATTCAATTAGGGCATATATCTCAGCAGAAGACGTTACAGATCGTGCGTGTTGGTCTTGGAGCTCCGTAGATGCGTGAGCAACTCTGTCACTGCGGATCCTTGTCCACGCAGCAGTTCCAGCAGCGCTTGACGCTCTTTGCTGTCTTGTTGAGCCTTGTGTTTGTCCCATGCGAGTCTCTCCTCTTCTAGCGCCACACGTCGCTCCTCGAGACGCAGTTTCCGCTCTTCAAAGCTCAGTATCGTGTCCTTGTCCATTCGCGGCCTCTTGGCTTCTAGCACAGGAGCAACAATTGGCACACTCGGTGTCCGCAGTGGCCGTTTGTTTCCGCCATTCTGCTGTAAGTTATGCTGCACCGTCAGAGGCTGTGGCACGGGATGAGGCACAGGACTAGGACTGGGACTGGCACGAGAAGGCACAGCCGATGCTGACATTGGGGCAGGGGCAATTGGCATCAGGGGTTGAGACGGCGGCGTCGAAGCAGCAGGAGGCGGCGTGAGACCTGTGGGCGGTATGATAATACCTGTCCCACCCTCCAGTTCTGCCAGGCTACGTAGCGCCACTTGCAGGGCCGATTGCACGCGCTTCTCGCGCATAGCTCCCTTGTTGAGTGTCTGTTCGTCTACCTGTAGTGCCATAACTCGGTCAGTTCTGCGTACATCTCAGTCGGATTTTCACGTGCAGCAACACCGTACCACTTGTGCCAAAATCGCCAGCAGCTTGTTGCGCATGTCGAACTCCTCTGGCGTGCCAGATCCACGCAAAGCCGACATCTCGTTCTTGCGGAAGGCATCGAGCAACATGTCCACGCGCCGCTTGACGATGGCGTGGTCCAGCGCACTTCCGCGCGTGAAGCTCACGCCCTTCATGCTCTCAAGCGCGGTCTGAACGCGTGCGGCCACTGCCATCCAGGCGGAGCGCGTGCGACCGTAGCCTGCGGCCCAGGGGAAGCAGCGGATGACCTCGCGCGCGAGGACCACGTCGAACGCCGGCTTGAAGCGGAAGAGCCGCCGCTTGCCGCCGTTCGCGTCCTCGTCCTCGTCCTCGTGGCGCAGCTCGTCCATCATCTCGAGCTTCTGCTGTGTCTCGGCCTCGTCCTGCGTCATCATGGCGGCGTCTGCGTCGAGCGACTGGCGTCTCCGAACTGCCATGCCACTTGAATTTTGTATGCCAGAGGGCGCGAAAAATCACATTAGTCTCCACATACTCAATGCTAATGAGAAATTTCGAAAAGTTGCCGATGATGTGGTGCACACCACTCGTCGTAATTGCCATGAACGTCGTGGTTGTGGATGACCATCATCACTGTCTGCCGGATATTCACTTGGTATGATATGGCATTGGCAGTGTGTACCGTACGGCAATTAACTGGTGATGATGCAGGCCATTCGTCAACGACGTTTGCCGTTCTCCGAGATTCACGTGCTGCATGTGGATGCGCATCCGGACTTGTCCTTCCCTGCTGCAGTGGACGCAAGTGTGATTTTCCAACCAGATTCGCTCTATGAACTGCTGGACAAGTCAGTTGCAGGAATTGCAGAGTTCCTGCTGCCTTTGGTGTTTGCAGGACATGTGAACCAGATCTCGTGGTTGAAACCTTCGTGGGCTACGCAGATGCCAAATGGAGCGTACAAGCAACTCGCAATTGGAAAACGCAAGTCGAATGGTTCGTACATTAAGAGACGAACGAACGTAATTGAAAAACTTATCGGGTTGTTGCAGGCGCGATGGGGGTGACGTGTGAACTGCCTCATTTCGTGGAGGATGAACTGTTTTGTCCTGTGGAAGACATGAACACGTCGTCAATGAGGCATTGGAACTTGTTTGCTATGGAGACAAATTCATCAGATATAGTAACAGAAGCGATCACTACTGCACGACAAAAATCCAAAGGTTATATCCTGGATATCGATCTCGACTACTTTTCGACGTGGAACCCATTCCGCAAAGGCAAGTTGTTGTTATGGTCTTCTCACTATTTTGACTGACGTGATACTGAACCATGCAGACTTGGAGACGCACATTGGAAAGGCAGATGTGAACATTGTGGCGAATGTATTTTATTGCGTGCGCTACAGGCGAGATTCTCTCGAAATCCTGGATGCTAAACTGCGCGACTCCGAAAGGCGAACATTTTGTAAACTTATCCAACGTCTGGAAGCAGCAGACAGTCAGCAAGACAATGCAACTCGCAGGTCTGAGTGGGTACAGGTTGTGAGAGAACTTGCACCACTGTACGCTAAAAATGTCAATGCTGAAAAACTCCTGGACGAATTCGCGCAAGTGCTTGAGAAATATCGAGGTGACAAACGTATACAGCGAGAGATCTGGGCTGCTGGACCTTTTCTAGATTTACCTCATCACGAAAACTCCTTGGAAGAGATTGAATGCATGGTGAATGAAGTGGAAGAATTTCTTCACTTGCATGCACTTGATGCAACCAATCCTCCTGCTATCGTGACAATCGCAAAATCCACGGGTGATGAATTTTTGCCACCGCATCAGTTGGATGTGGCTCTGACAAGTGTCCTTCAGATGCTGGAAAGAGTGTTTGACGAGTTATCGACAAAGTATATCGAGTACGAACATGCCGAAGGTGGAATCGATGAGGTGGAAATACCAGAGCCAACGCACTACATGTACATGTAGTTCAGCATCGACACCAGACAATTTTCAATTCATCATTGATGTATTATTTCCACAGGACAAAATTATTCATTTCTCATTCGAGAATTTACCAAGATGATATTGGTGAAGTCTTCGGTGCGATAGTTGGTGTGCTTGGTACATTTGGGGCGACGATCAGCGAGTGGACAAATTGAAAGACGAAAGAAATTGAACGCCTGTCAACTGCAGTTCTTCCTAAGTGGATGTCCGACGAAAGTGAAGTTGGTCTGCAGTTGGAAGAAGGAAAATCCCATGTAGCTATTCACATGTGATCGATGGGGAGAAAGTTACCATGACAAGTATGCTTTAACTGCTGAAGAGTGTTCGCTATGTTGTCGACAATCGCGTACGAAGGTTGAAATGCCCGAACTATCATGTCAGTTATGTCAGAGTAATACTGGCTGATAATACTCTTCGCACCATGCGTAGAACAGCAGCATCTCTAAGGTGCACTTGTTCACAGCAGCAGCAGTGCTGCTTGCTCTACATGATGATGTCCATAGCGTCTTGTACATTGAATTCTCTTGTCGCCAAGCACATGCTCTAATCCGATTAGCCCTCAAACGATTTCGTGAAAATTGTTCGTCTAAATGTGCCAGTTCCAGACTCCAGAGATCGTTCAGCAGCGCTGTGTCATCTTGGCCACCAAAGAGGAAAACTCGTGGCACACCATTACCCGGTGGTGAAAAGACAAAGGTGCTAGCTCCCCAGTATCGCGGTCCAGGGAGCAGCTCGTCAATTGAGTCAGATGCCGTAGGCACGGTATTCCACCCATCGATCATGTCTTCGAGGTGCTTCAAGCGAACATCTAATCGCAATTCGAAGCGAGAAGCTGAAAGCACTTCGTTGGAGCCTACTCGAGGGGGCATTAGCCCACGACCTACCGCCATCAATTCATACGGGGTAAGGAGTGTGACACGTCCAGCATGAACTCTTTTTTCAGCAATGCTCGGGCTGTCGCTGTCGGTCAGATATGCAAGTTGCGTCCATTGAGCAATAGGAGCAACACCGACAGCCAGGCTAGGGGTGTAATCTAGCCTGTACAAGTCGTTTAGCTCAACGCCCGTAGTTCCTGCAATACCACCAAAGACGAACATGCTGCCCTCGAACATAACCACCGAGTGCTGGAACCGCGGAGTTGGAGCTGTCCCTGTCGATATTGCCGATAAATTAGTCCATGTGAAGGCAGGAACGCAAGGAACGACATCAAAAGCGACATCCCATGAGTCAAGTGTTCCCACCAAGCCGTCAGCTGCAGTATCAGCCAGCTCAAGTGTCCAGTTGCCAGCAACAGGTAGCTGATGGAACACCGAAAGCGCTTCAAGTGGAGTCCCAGACACTGCACCGCTGGCAGACGACAAAAAGCTAAGTTTCAGGGTTCCAGCGGTGCAAGGAAACTTGCCGGTTGCTTCTTCAGGACTATGCAGCAACACCGGAAAAGCTCTCGTGTTTGGAGCAGTGCCTGTTGCTCTTTGAGCTCCTTGAAAGCTTCCCACACCTTGACTGTCACTCCATATTGTTTCACGAGCCTGTGAATCGGCTGGAAAATGGACGCTTTGCTGTCGTCCCGGAAATGTTGCTGGGCCAGGTCCAAACAACTGCAATTGAAGCTTGTGCGGACAAGCATGTGTGATCTGGACAGTCACCGACACATTCGCAACGCAAAGTTGTTCCCCGCTGGAGCTTGGATTCTTTTTTCCCAGAGCAAAGACTTCTCCCCCATCAGGTATTGGCAGGCTAGCCGGCTGGTGCGAGTCGACAGACACTGATGTCTGCTTCGCAGTTGTGGAAGATATTGAGAGCTCCCAAAGATCATTAAGAGCTTGAGGCCCCCACGTTGAGGCATCACTCGCGTCTGCAGCATCATTTTGTCTTCCTCCGAAAAGTAGCAGGCGATTATTTACCACTGCCATCGAGTGTTTCTCTCGTGGAGGTGGTAACAGCACTGGTTGAGGCACTGACCACCATGCCTCCGTGAGAAGATCATATCGCCAGAGCTCGTTAGATACATATTGAGGTTGTTTCTGTAGTAAACACGGGATCTTGTGTGCTCGATTGCATTCGTAACTCCTCGCCATCCCACCAAAGAGATACAGGAAATTGTCCACGGACGTTAGTGAATGACCCCGCCTTGCGGATGGCAATCGTTGCAATGGAGGTGTGCTGGTGAAGCGCATTCCCGATCTTGTGGCTTCTTCATTAACAGTTCGAGTCGTACAACGCTGCCAAGTATTGGTCGGATTTGGAGGCATACGTATCGTAAGAACAGCGCTATAGGTGCCATGACCATCAAGCAACAAAGGTTTCACTCGAAATTGATAAGCAGCCTTTGGGGCGAGATTATTAACATTGAGGCTTCCATTATTTCCAGACATGCCAGCATTGGGAAGAGTTACCAAGCGTACAACGCGAAAGTTTTCGTTTGCTGAACCGTTCGCCATCTCGACCACGAAACCTTCCACAAGTTGTGAGAACCCGTAACGTGGTGCTGTCCAACTGACATTAACACTCGATGATGACAATGGGAATACTTTCAACTCTGAAACAGCTTCACCTGGTGTTTGTGGTCGGAGACTAGCATCACTCATGCCAGCCTTAGTTAAATTGAACATATCACCAACAGATATGAAGCTGCTTCCACCACCGCCACCAGCGCCATCAACACCTGCACCACCACCTCCTCCACCAAAGTATCCGCCTCCTCCTCCTCCACCCGCTTGTTTGCCGCTTTGACCACTACCTCCGCGCCCACGGTGACCTTGAGAAGGCCAGCGGGATGACTCCAACGGAGACACCATAACTTCCATGAGCGATATCTGTGGATTCAAGATGCACTTGCCTTCTAGAGAATACTGATATGAGCTCGCAATGCCAGCAAGACCTGCACTCGTTGGCGAGGCCCCGGTACCCCCAGTTGCTAGAACAGAGTAGTCTGCAGTACTAGCAGCAAAACCCCAGTCAAGATGCTGGTGCCTCGCTGGGAGACCCACAAAATCTCGAGTATCACCCGCCACATTGGAAGAATGGTATTCGTCGCGAGGTGCCTGCCCTGTAATTCCTAGGTCGAGTGGAATAGTTGTAGCATCGGGAGCAAGTCCAGACTCTGCCTGACCCAAGCCACCACCCCCGCCGCCATGAGCACAACAGTAATCCGTTGAGCCGGCACCACCACCTCCCGCTGCTACGAGGACAACTCGTCCATTTAGACGGACTTCAGTTGCTCCACCACCACCACCGCCAAGAGCATCGCCTGTACCCCCGTTGCCGCCTCCGTTAAAACCGCCTCGACCATCTTCATGTCCTCCACCACCAACTAAAACCTCAATAACGTCGCCAGCGCTAACACGTATAAGACCTCGCGCAAAAGCACCACCCCCACCATTGCTCAAATCGTTCGAGGTACTAGTTAAAGATCTAGCACCAGCTCCGCCAGCACCCCACGTGTAAATGTCAAGTGCAACGACCCGATGTGCAAGGTCGGTAGCATACTCGTTGTTTTGGACTGGGTACATTTGAGAATCACCTGTGAAGAAGAACGAGCGTTCGGAAAGTCTATCACCCGACCATGTGACAGGAAAAATGAGAACTGCTCCATTTTCACCAGGCGCAGCCAGGACACCAGTAGTAGCAGATCCCCCATTACCACCACTACCAGTCAGTTGGACGTAGTACCAATCCTCCTGGTTAGCACTTTGCTGACGAGTAGCACCAATGACCACTTGTCTTGTTCCGATACTGGAGACTTTGTCGGTCTCAGTTCCGAAAGTATAATCTTTGTAGCTCGCAGACTCGAAGGTAGCATCGTTAAAACTCGCAGTCTCAAAGGTAGCCTCTTTATAACTCGCAGCCTCCAAGGTAGAATCTTGGCCACTCTTAGAACCATTCGGTTCGTCTTTGACTGTGTAATCTGTCAAGAACACCGAAGACTTCGTGAAAGTACCAACTTGATCGGTAACAAGTGCTCTGATACGAGCGATGTATGATGTATAGCTTTTGAGGGACGCCATTGAAATGTTTGCAACTCGACTGCTGTTGTCGACTAGCAAGTTTGATAAACGAGTCCATGTAGAGCTACGAGTAAAACGGTACTCAACCTCGTACGTTAATTCCTCCACTGTATGCCCTCCCAATATCGTTGGCATCTCCCACACTAGCATTAACGGATCTCGAAGCACGCGTATATTAACAACAGCACCTGGAGCAGTTGTGAGCGTCGTAAACTGCGCAGACGCCAAACTAAAGGGACCTTGACCATTAGCATTTGTTGCTGCTACACGAAAGACGCACGTGGAACCTGGTGGGCGCTCCAACGACGAGAAAACAGAAGAAAATGAAGCTTCGTTACCGCTAAAACCTGGCGGAATGCGCTCGCTGATCGTTGTCCAGCCGACCTCACTGTCACATTGCTGTTGTGCTTGAAAGTGATTAACGGGAAATAACTCGGTTGCAAAAATGCCATTGTCCTGGGTGAGTTCACGGTGCATGCGCCAAATGATTGTAAGACGGGAAGTCGCCACAGCTAGTAACTCGGGAGTCGACGGCGATCGTGGTAGTCGTGTCGCAGGGATTTCCAGAGTCTCGCTGCTTGCACTCCATGAACTCCAACCAATGTCGTACGAGTACTGAGCTCGCACACGAAAAGTAAACGCCTTGCCAGTTTGCAATCCAGCCATTTCGTAGCTGCACTCCTCCGAACAAATACGACGGTGTTTATCTGGAGAGCTTGGAGCAGTTCGCACGTATTGAACAGCCACCTGATCTCCGTTCCCAGACCATTGAGCTGATACTGTCTCCGTGTACAACGAAAGCAACGGCAACGGGTCCTGTATATCGTACTCGACGTCATCAAACTGTACAATCCACTCGAAAGCTCCATTCGCACCCAACGCATTCTGGAATACCTGTACCTTTGTGATCTGTTCGAGGGACTCGATCGCAGCTTTCACGGTGTCTGCATCGGCATCAAAGGCGATCGGTGGCGTCACTACTCCAGCTGTGGCACGTCCGCCCACGACACTTGGACTCGAGCCATCATACGAAAGTGTCAGTCTGAAGTTGCCATCGTTAATGGTTTCCCCAGCGTCTGCCTGCGTGAAAACACGTTGTTTAGGCACAGGTTCTGTAGCTTGAGCACCCAAGTCGATAGGGAACCCTGAAAATGAATCACCCAACGACTTCCAAGCTCCAGATCCCGACACCGCATATTGTATTTCGTACGTTTCGACGTTAGCAGTCGGCTCCAGTTCATTGTGAAAGGCCGACCAGGTGATTAATGCAGTAGCAGATCCAGGGTTTCCTGGAGTGACATATAGCCATTCAGCGGAGACGTGTCTATCCACCAACACTAACGAAGTCTGTGCATCTACAAGGACCGCCGAGAACGAAACTAATAGCCACAGAATTGCATGCATCGTAACACTGGCGATGCCAATCAACTAGTCGCCACGTGCGACTTTTGCGAAAGATCTGCGTCTCCAAATTGTTCATAGTGAATCATGACAGTCATCCATCTCGTTCTAATCCTCCACCGCTGCAACAGCTAGTTTCTCAAAGTCCTCGCGGCAATTGTAAATGTGAGCTGACAGACGAACGTAGAGACGACCGTCCACACATTTCACAGGAACTTCGATGTGGTGATCATAGTGGAGACCGTCTTGGACACGTTTAGCATCTGTCGATGTGGCATTCGGGTTCTTCTCGTCCACTACCACACCACCGCAGAGAAGACGTGAAGTCGGTAGTTGCACAAGACGCATAGCATGTCGTTTGTGCAGTGGAAATTCTCGTTCCTTGGCGTAGTGGTCAAACATTTCCCACTTAGAATACAGCAACTCTGCAGCTTCTTGTACTAGTGTGTGCATATACTCGCGTGTTTCATCAACACCTTGGCGATGCCAAAATGCAAGACACTGAGGCAGTGCGAGCCATGCACTATAGTCTTGTAGACCTGTCCACATGAAAGCACTCTGCATGCCGTCAAAGAATCCGTGCGAGATCACTGGTGGGTCGATAGGTGGTCCGTTCTCCTTTCCAACATGCAGGAACGCAGCACCGCGTGCCGAGCAGAACCACTTGTGGCAGTTGCCAACATAGTAGTCGGCACCCAACTCGTCTAGGTGAAGTGACAAGTTCAACAGTCCATGCGCTCCGTCCACCAGTACGGGGATCCCATCTCCTCGATCATGACAGCGCTGCACAGCCTCTTTAACAGGCATCGCCACTGCCGTGTTGGACGTAATGTGGTCCAGCACCACAAGTGCCACTCGACGTCCGGAAGCTTGTACTTCATTCAGCACCTGGTCCAATTTCTCCATCACTTTTTGGTCGTCATAAGACTCGTCTAAACTCAGCGGTTCTTCATGCACATGTAGCGACCCGTTTGAATCTTCAATCGCTTGCAGCATCTTTCTCACAGCGCCGTATCTCGTGCTAAAAAGCACCACCGTCTTCTCTTCGTCCCCCTTCAACACCGACGTTACCACAGCATGCAACCCAGCGGTTGCGTTAGACAGCAACACCAAATTCTCTGGCTTCGAGACGCCAACAAAACCCGCGAGAGCTTTGATAGACTTCACCACCAATGGGAACAACTCCCGGTCATTGAAATTCAGCGGTTGTGCGTCCGCTTGCGCCCTCCAATGAGTCGCCGCTTCGATCGCCACCTTGGTGGGAGCCCCGAACGCCCCGTGGTTGAGATACGTCCAAGTCTCCAGGTCCAAGGCGAAGAGCGAGCGATTCTGGGGGTTGGTCTTAGAATTGCTCTGGAGCTGTGCTCGTTGCGATGCAATGTCTGATTCCCATACCATTCGGGGATCTGATTCTGCATCGTCTTGGGCGAATAGTGCGGCGGTGGATGGCGTGTGGAACGAGCCGAAAGCATCGTAGCCGCTGGAAGGGAACGAAGTGCTGAGCATTCGAGACGTCGACTTCAAACGGGGATTCTGAAGCGTGTTGGAGGAAGTGGAAAGAGCGGGGCGGCTCATACTGGATAGGGAAGACTGGTGAAGATGATGAGGTGGTCGGACAGACATTGGAACATGCACAGAGGCGTAGAATGAGGCACGTACACAGCGCATGATTTTCGGACTTGTAGACCTAAAGCTCGCGATTAAGTGCCGTATACTTGATGAAGTAACTATCGAGCACTTTTATAATACAATACTGTATAAATACTGTACTTTTCAATTTGGGTGATTGCGTAATACTCACATCTTCGAGAGACCAACAGGGGCTGATAGTAATTGAAGTATTAGGTAATACTTTGGTATTAGT